>CAOJCR011150979.1:0-48852 GCA_948330485.1 Euphorbia neoarborescens | reverse complement strand
GCGCCAACCCTCCCCCTACAGCTAATACTCCCGGGAAGAAAGGGGTCAAATCCAGACCTACGTGGGAAAAGACGTAGATCCGGGTCAAGGATCCTAAAAACGAGATCAAAAATAACAAAAAAAGATGAGTGAATACTAAAGTGCTTGCTGTCATGCTGAGCAGGGGTTTAGGCCAAAAATCCCGGGTTTACTAAAACGATTGGAACTTTTTCTTTCTATATAAGACTTGAACTAGAAAGATATCTAGTATTGTAAGCATCCCCTTATCTTATTTATTTATCCTAGTAGTCCATTGACTAAGAGTAAGAGGGGGCCTTGGGATTCCTATAAGCGGCGATAGAGGTCTTTGACTCTGTATCACGGAACTACTTAGCCTATAAGGAGCTTTCCTAGCTTCCTTCCTTTATTGAGGATGAGCTTATGTCAATAAAGAAATTAACTCTCTCTTGTATCTTTCTCAGACTAAGTCATAGTCATAAGAAAATTGAAGAAAAAGATAGCGGGCGCTATTCTCAACTTAGTCTCTTAGAGATAAGCTTTTCTTTTCGTAACCCTAAAACAAGGCATTGTCGGTCTGAGAGAGTAGTTTTCCCGGGCTATTCTGTATTAGAGAAGTTCTACCCTGCCCCGGATCTAAAAGTCTATAGGATCAGTCTCTTCGAGTGACGGGTTCCTGTACGAAAAAGGGAAGAGGCAAGCAGCAATCAAGGAAGGCTTCAGCCAAGCCAATCTCTTAATAGACGCCATTCTCAGATCTGGATGTGACGGCAGGTGACAAGTCCAACAAGACCTTCTTTCACAAGCGATTCTCTTGTGTTCACTATTGAAAGGTATGACCTTTGGCGGCCTTCTCTTCTGACTTTGTCCCCTTGATTTAATGATAAGGGAGATTCTTCAGGAAACGCATCTGGTACAATCTTGACACATAAGGAAGATTGAGCATATATATGAATAGAATAATAGAGTCCCAAAATAGCATATCGTAATTGAAGTCGCTCCGTGCGCAAGGTCCTTGACTCGCATCAGGATAAGGATAAAAGACTCTTTTTTAATAAATAAAAATTGCTAGGGGCTAGCATGCATGATCTTTAGTAGACTTTACACTCCTCAATCAGGAAAGAGAACGAAAGGACTCCATGGATTGGCATCTAGATATAACCTGGATTCACTCCTCTATCCCTATTAAGATTAAGGAAGAGGTCGGCGGAACCTAATCTTTACAGACAAGTAGAAAGCTAGGGTTCTGAAGACGGTGACCTTGAATCTGGCCTATCTTACCAATCCGTCTATAGAAGAGTTCACTTTCTCTTAACCAAAACCCCATGGCGCTGCTTTGCTCCTTTCCATTGATTTCAAGCTCCAGCGTGAACAGCAATAGCATATTCTGCCTTCGGTCCAGGTAGGGTTCATTTTCATTCCGGTGATTCTTTTTCCCTTTCTTTTAAGCCAATCCTCACATCTAAAAAAAAGTGCTTTTACATTATTTATTGAAATTCCTTATTTTCCTATTCCGGCTACGCGCAATCAACTCTTTTTAAGGAAATCCGTCTTCTTCCTTAAGGATTTGTTTCTTCCATATTCGAAGGAATATGACTTGGGAGAAAGTAGACGGTTTCTATTCTATGTAAGAAAATTAGAAAACTCTTAAACTTCTGTACCCCCCTTTTCCACACTCTACTTTTCCCATACTCCATCCATAGTATCCGGATTTCTTCTTTACCTGTGCCTCTAGATGTGCTTGGGGACGAAAGTTTCCTAGTCGCCCTACTCGTTTGTAAAGAAGCAGGGTCCGACCTTTTATTTTAGATAACCAAAATATGCTTCGTCGCTATGCTCATTAGCAGGACTCTCTTCGCCCTAATGATGGCCTTTCTTATTAAAGTAATAGGTGCCGGAGCTGCCACTATCTCACCTCACTTGCCTTAGATGTAACTGCTGTCGGTATTTTCATTGATTGAATGATTCCGTGGCCATCCTTGCGCTAAGACATCCGATCAGGTACTTCTAAGAACGGTCTTGTTCCCGAAAATTGCATAAGAGAAGCTCCGCCCAGTAGTGCTATACAGTCTGCGGGGTCGTAGAGCCGGTCCCCGGTAGTTCCAGATCTTCCTCCTTTCCTGCGAATCATCTTTCGAGGATTCTATGAGAATTTCATTTTCAAGGATGGTCAGATAGGATTGACGTTCCCGTGCCTATGCCCGATTCATCCTTTCTCTTGGCCGAGGTGAAAGTATTGCCCCCTTTCTCTTCCCAAGGAAAAAATGGAAGGGCTTATCCTGCGGAAAGAGTTTCAATGGCTTTCCGGCTGGCTGCTTGGAATGATTGATTCTTTCCGGGTCGGAGGAACTAAGCGAGCCCAGGTGGATAGGTGGATAGCTTATTTACAAATTATCTTTCTGCCCTACGTTATCTATTATTTCTAATAAATAGCTTTGAACCGGTTCAACCGTCTAGTCAGGGCCCTATTTCCACTCCGGTTATAAGATCGTGATTGTCTGTCCATCTTTCTCTTCTTTTAATCTAAACCAGGGAAGAAAATTCTTCTTCCGAATTAATCTTTCCTCGGATGCTGCTCTGCGAGATCTCCACTTCCATCATAGAACCGAAACCTGCTAAGGAAGGAGCGAGGCGAGATCCAAGCGAGCGAATGAGCGAGACTCTATCCGTTTAGAGGGAGTGTACAAAATATTGAGTTAAGACTTGATTCAAGCGAGTGAGTTCACGAACGAGACTTTCTCTGTTTTAGCGAGCGGAAGGAACTTGCCATAGGAATCCTAGTCGAACCCTCCCTTCAATCGCAAGACCCGTCCCTGCAACAGCAACTGAAAGAGAGCCAAAGGATAGAGCCCATAGAGGCAGTCTATCTGCTTGTACGAAGAAGGATTTAGCCAAGACATAAGGGGCTTGGATAGACTTAGCATTAGCAAGGTAGCAAAGCTGCAAAGGAGGAAGCAAGAACTCTTCTCTCACCCGAAGGCGAGCGAGTGCACTACATTGAGTAGGAATTCGGAATAGAATAAGCTGTTGGGAAGAGAATACCACGATTTTTAAGATAAGGATTCGCATGCGGACGATGATTTGGCTGAGAAGGACCTTTTGAGAGCCATTAATTAACTCTTGCTACTGTTCTCGAATAGGCTCTTTCGAGTGAATGAAGGAATTGAATCTTTTGCCATTTATCTATCTAGCTGGCTCGCTAACTGCTAGTCTTTCATTGGAAGAACTGCTAGGTTTTATCTTCTCCTATGGGGAGAACTAATAGGCCTAGTCTTCTTACTCGTATTCTATATTAGGGCACTCTTGGGGAAAGCTCGTAGGCAAGGGAAACCTCGCCAACCCATTCTCTCGCTCCTTTAGATAGCTTTACCCTAGCACTTGAACTGGATTGGATAGGACTTCAACTAAATAGGGAAAAAAAGCTTGAATTTTCTTTCTAGAAGCTCTTTTTTCTACCCTTCTAACTAGTGTCACTTGCTTTCTCACTTCGGTGAGGGGGTTATGCCAGAGGGACAGCAAGAAATGAACCGGGTAAGAAAAGTACCTTGACACCTACCCTTTTAGTAGGACTAGACCCAATAGATTGTATCACTATACCCAGAACTAGTTGTCTACCTAGGGCATTTACGGGGAATAAGAAAGGAGCTAGTAAGATATTTTGACTTCTTACGCCAATCCTAGTACAGGTCTTTCTTGTTACTGCAAACAATATTCTAACGGATAGAATGATTAGCTCTTAGACCTCTTCAAACTCTTAGACAGGGTAGGACTACAATTGTTATAAATGATAGGCCTTTCATTGGTAGCTCAGTCTTATAGAATATGCTATAGATTATCAATACATCTTTCCTTTGCACTGAAAGCTGGCTAGCCTAAAATCTCTACTTGAACTACTGAAATGGGACTAGCAAATACAGCGACTGCAGGGAATGCCACCATTGTAACTAACTCACTCAATGCCAATTTTGAAATGCATTTCAATGCGCTTTCCTAAGATGTAAAGAACTGGCCTGCCTGAGAGTGGAACTTATCTATCCAGCATCCAGCTAGATGGGCGAAGGAAGGGCTGAAGGCTGGCACTGGATCTCAAAGCCCCTCCAATCGTTAACCTCAGGAAACTGGCTAACTCTAAGACTTGCTCACTCGATTCCCTTATGTATGTAGGCACGGACTCAGGTATGAAATCTCTCTCCCTATCAAAAGAGGGATTGGGATAGGAAAGGAAGGCAGAACAAAGAAAACCGCAAAGAAAGAAGGGAAACTCTATCCAATGAAACTCCTAGGGCTTCGCAAGGTATTACGGCTGGCAGGGAACTCTCACTAAAGGAAAGATCTTCACTGGAGATCAAGTCCAAGAGTTTGCAAATGAACTCCTTCCCTCACTTCGTTCATGATAGTAGGTCAAATGGCCACTCTTGATCCAACTGGTGATTGGCTGCTTTCTCCGCTCTGAAACCTCCGGTATTTGTACCGGCTTGCTCGCCTTCCTGCCTTCCTTCCAAGTACCTTTTTTTCTGTCCAATAATTAGTCTCCAGCTCTTCCTGCTCTGCTCCTTTTAATGCTACTCCTAAAATCAAATCCTAAGAGCGCTTATTCGTGATTCGTCGAAAAGACTAGCAGCATTTGTCCACTTTTCTGCTGACTCTGAATACTTTCTTTCCACGACTACGGATTCATACTATTCCAAATCACAGGCCAAGAGCCGGGAAGGATAGGAAGAATGTGATGTGCCTTCATCTGGAACTACTGGAATAGGGGCGGTCAACCACCCAGTGAGCCATAACTAAGAGACAGGTGGGCAAGCTCTATGCAGAGAGGAAAAGAACCTCTTTCAATCCTACCAAGGTGCGGAGCGGGGGTCTAGACTGAATCCCAACTCCAGGATATCAAGTTAATGGTGAGAGTAAGCTTCATTGGCTTAGCTGGGACAGGCTTTGGTGTGTGAATTAATGGATGGACCGAATGGTGGCTGGAAGGAGTCGCGAGACGTTTTCGGGCTCTCCGGTACCTCAACCAACAAAGGAAGTTGAATGCTCGACATGCAAAATAGGTTTCCTACTTGCAAGAATTCACTTTTTTCCTTCAACACAAGTCCGGGGAAGGTAGCCGATGCTCTCAGCCGCAAACATACCTTGTTTTCCACACTATCTTATGAAGCCTTTGAAGTACTACCTAAGCACTATGGTTCGGATTCCTACTTCTCAAAAGTGATAGAGGAACTCCCGGAAACTCAAAACAGCCCTTATACACTCTTCAATGGTTATCTTTTTCGAGGTAACTCACTATGTGTGCCCGAGGGCGCCTACAAGTTATAGCTTATAGCCGAACTTCATAGTGGTGGACTTTGATTTTGGGCAAGACAAGACCGAGGCTACGGCCAGGGAAGATTCAAGAACCGAATCTGAGAGATTCTTAGCAGAGGACGTGAATTGATCTCTTTGTTCTAAGGAAAAACGATCAGATACTCCCGGGAAAAGAATCTCTGACTTGCTTCTCGTAGGATTTCCCGAGAAGACGTAGATGGTGAAGTTGTGATAAAATCCTCCGCGCAGGAAGCATCCGAAATAAAGGTCTCGTCCCCCATACATAGAGTTTACTCTCCTGAGTCCAAACCTATCAAAGACTTTGGGGAAGAAAAGACAAAAGCATGGTCCAGATTGACTTTAACCTACAAATAGCAGCTAACAAGAAGGAGAGGCTCACCCATCTTAGCTAGGCCGGTAGATCACTTCGGGGATCTCCCTATTCCGCTTTCTCAAAATAGGGCCGTACTCCTGGGTCGTCTTGCGCTACTTGGGACCCTACCAAAGAAAGGCTAGCTCGGTCCAAGGAGACAGGAAAGAAGACATGAAGTCAGGCTAAAGTTTCAGAGCGGAATCTGAAGCATGCCTATCGAGGGGCGTAGCGTTGCATTCAAGGTTAAATCGGCCTAGGCTCTTTTCCACTCGGATTTAAAGCATGATTACAGTAGCGTGTAAGCGATAACTGAAAGCGGGTAAGCCCGAGACCATTGAAAAGCTAGCAAGCAGGGCCCGTGTCAGACTGAGCTGGCAAGGTAAGCATCCACAGGCGAAACGGGGAAGAATACTGCAATGTGGTTAATTACCAACTGAGAATCTCCAATAATCTCAATTCAATAGTCAAAACATCCACTTCTTTCAGGATTATTATCAAGGCCTCATACTCCGCTCGATTAGATTATTGGAACACATACCTTCTAATTGAAAGGCAAACTGAGTAACAAGTCCTGATGGTGATTCGATCACAATCCCAGCTGCTACACCATGCTCGGTTCTCGAACCGTCAAAAGAAAGTGTGAACCTAAGCCAAGAGCCCACTTCTGATTCATAACATCTTCCACCCCAGGAGATAGGCCTGCTCGTTCTCCCCAAGCACCTGTCTTGTCTCCTCAAGCGACACCGAGTCAAGGTCAATTGATACAGATTCGAATATAGATAAAGGAAGTCTTATTCTCTTATCAAGTACTTTGAAGGCCCCTAGGCATTCGCGATATTAATCCGAAGTCAGCCTGACTTCCAAGGAAAGCGTTTCATATTCACAAATAGAAAAAAGTCTATTTCCCGTCGTTCCTCCCCTTAGGTCCTCGAACCGCTCCGTGGGCTTCTTCGCTAACTAGTGTAGCTATGCCCAGCCGCAGCAAATGCTAGTCAGACAGCAACTTTACTGACATTCATCTGTATTTTCATAACCCAGCCAGTGGAATCCTAGGTTCAATCTAAGGGGATAGACGGTTAGGCCCCACTCTTTCCGGGCTCGCTAAAGATTACGGGGAACTAGCGCACGGAGAGATACCAATCCAACACATACAACTCACATCAGAGTGTCCTTGCGCCTGTGGGGTCCAGCATGTCCAATCAAATTAGGGATCCTGCGATCGAGATAGCCTGCCTTTCCCTTGCCCTCCGGACTTAATGAAGGTTGGTCAGCGTTCCAATAAACGATCCTCAAAAGCTTTAAGGGATAGAATGGAATAGCGGAGGGAAAAGTTCCGCTAGCGCAATACAGAATAGAATGCAAGCCGGATCACCGACTCAACTTCTCCTGCGACTGCTACTGAACCAACTAGCTAAAAAACTTAAGAACCCATGATATTTTTTCTAGGAACAGGATCCGTACAATCGGCTCAAGCAACAGCGGCAGGCACAGCGGCAAGGGCCGGAACGGAAAGCTATAAAAAGAAGAATTCAAAATAGGTAATTCCCGATTCTGCTTCCGAATGCATACTTGGTTCAGTTACTCTTCCTCGACTATAAGATAAGGGTCGAAAAATCGTTCCACCTCAGCTTATACATCTGCTCTTGTTTTGTTGCCGATGCCTTAGGGTCCACTGCTCTATCTGCTCTTCCTGATTTGTTTTGCCAACTTGAAGAATTGTACATAGCAAGGTGTTCCTCCCTAGAGTGCTTTTTTTTACCGTATAAGGCTCCTTGAATTGAATACTTGACCTTAACTACGATCAACTGCCCTTGGAAATCCTTTTTTTCGAATACTGGTAATCAGCTCCCTCACAAGAAAGGAATAGCAGAACATCCTCAACTCCAGCTCATGCATAAGCGGTACACGCCACGAATACAGTTACCTATCCCTTGGTGGTGCTTCCTTTTTGCCCCTTTTTTTGAAACTGATCCTTCTACGAGCCATTGAGAGAAACCTGATAAAGCTTGCCTAATGCTTGGACACCAGCTTACGAATGCATGAACTCCAACTGAATTTTTGGAAATGATGAAACTTCCTACGGTCAGGAATCTAGCTCTCCTGAATTTGGAACTGGCTTATAGCCTTTTGAAACTATCCCTTTCTCTTCTCTGGAAAAGCTTGAAACTCTATTTTGTATAGCTCCTGGGGAACTGCTTAGTCTATCGCTGCTACTTGAGCTTCTGTACTGTCTTATTGCGTGCTTAGGGCAGTATTCTCTGGTGAATTTCACTTATAGAGATAGAGTTGTAGCATTCCAGGAAATGATGTTGAGCTAATCCTTCTCAACTTCCGCTAACTCTTTCATCTTCCTTGCTTGGGTGAGTTGCTTGGAAAAGAAAGAAGATCTTCGTTTGGGCGGGTTATGAAGTAAGGGCAAGAAAGGATGCTGGACGGAAAAAGTGCCTCTAGCTTGAATATGGGCAGGGAGCTGGATTAATTGTATTATTAATTAATAAGGGCAGTACATAAGGTTCAAAGGACGGACAGACAGACGGATAGGAACTGTCCCAAGGGGTGTCTGACACCGGAACATATACAAGAAGAAGTAGCTCTAATATCCAAATATTTGACGACTTCTTAAAGCAGATATAGTAGGATGCTTTGATAACATAGATCATGCGTTATTAAATTCCATGGTGGAATTGCATATAGGAGAAGGGAATCCAAGCATTTGCAATTTTCTATCCGTTTTTTTTTTGAAAGAAGAGATAAAGAGGGCAATTCTTATAGTTCTTCTGTCAAAGGAATTCCTATGCAATCAAAGTCAAGTTTCTCGCTTCTTGCTTTAGAAAGATTGCAGGTTAGCGCTTTACTAATAGAATATATAGAGCTTTTCCCTTATTTATTAGTAAAGAGTTTTTTCTTGAGGCCGGAAAATTAGAATACAATCTAGAAGATCTGGTCGAATGGTAGAAGAATCTATGAGTTCGTTAGAAATCCAATAGTAGCTGTCTGGACATACGAGTCACAGACGGCCGGGAAGAGAAGAAATCAACGACGGAGCTACTAGCTACTAGTTGGAAAGGAAGGGACAAGACCACCTTTCGTACATTTCTACTGTACTGGTCCGGACATTAAAATAGCGAACGAAAGACCAGGAGATTGGATCTAGCTAAAAAGCACTTCCTGCAGGGTTGACGGCTGTGTGGCCCTCATTCAGCTGGAAGTATAGGAAATCAATCCCGGCACGACCGATGACTTAGTCTCCTTCTCCGCTTCGACTCAACCGCCCAACCTCTTAGAAAAGATCCGATAGATAGCAGCTACCTAAGGCGCAACTAAGCCCTTCACTAATCACGGTCTTTCATCTAGTAAGTCCTAGTACTATGTTCTCCAAGCTTGACTAATAGAATAGGCAGGCCTTTTAGAGAGCAGTAGAATTTAGGGTTAGCTTTGCCTTGTTGTGATAGGGGGGGTGAGGGGAACTGCTCAGAAATATCTTAGTTGGTTGAGGGGTGACCGATCCAGTCAGTAAAAAAAAAGGAGAAAAAGATGTCTGGTCTCTGGTGTAGTAATATGACTTTCCCGATCTATAGTTCCTCTTCTTTATGATCCCACTTTCTCTTCAAAAATGTCTTGAGCCCTAGCACTCTCCTTATTATATGCCATAATTTCCCTAGAATCCTGAGGTTCTATCCTATACTCACTCCCTATCCTACTCCTCTACCCTCACCCAAAATCCACCAAAGTAAGCCTTAGCCATGGAATCCAAGAGCTTGTGAGGTAGAGAGAGACCTTCCTTAGGTTCTCCTTCTTCACTTCTCTTTCCCATCAAGCCTCTTCAAGGAAGCTAGCTTAAGACCCTCTGGCGGATCAAGACGACTGACGAAAGGGGGAGAAAGGACAGATCACCTGCCGATCCAAAGAAAACTATACCTGAAGAATGGGATGGAGATTGACCGGCACAAAAGCCATCTCTATCAATCTACGCTCATTGATGAGACGGCTACATAGAGAAGAAAGTATACCCTTTCTCACCCTCCTTTTCACTAAAAAGTAAAGAAAAGATACACACTTTGGAGGTGGGATCGAGGATGAAATCAAATAGCGAATGCACTTGCGGTTAAGACAGGTCCTGCGTCTCCTACCTAATGCAATTGCACTAAGGAAAGTAAGGGTAAGGAAAGCCCGGCATCTCTTTCGTTCAATAATGCCTTTGCTTAAAGACGCTATTGACCAGGAAAAAGACACTACCTTTTTGATTTGAATTGAGGAAGCCGAGCCGAAGGGGTGAACGAGCACTGCGGTAACGAGCCGTAAGAAAGATAAGCAGAGCAAGCGTTCTTTCCGCCGGCCTTTACTTTATAGGAGTAGGAGAGCGTGGTAAGATAGATAGACGTCCAATCTTGCAGCAGCTAGTTGCTCGACCTTAGTCTTGGGCTGATCTCACACTTCAATCAACCTCTTCGTACTTCGATCCAATCAATCGATCGATCAAGAGGCTAATCTCTTTTGTTTAGGCTAGTAGCTAAAAAAAAGTCCTCGCTTTCTCTTGAACAAGGGAAGGACAGCATAGCATTAGCTTCAATTGAACAAGCTCAACCTTGAAAAAGAAAGGTGGTAGGCCGAAGAAGCGTTGAACGCTTCAACTTGGCCACTGAAGAAGGCGAAGGCTGGGCAAGAGACTGGGCCAACTTACTGCCATGGTTTAAGCTTTAAGCTCTATAGACGGAACTCTTTTTTAGGTATTATAGGAGAGAGGACACCACTCAGCACCCCACGGAACGGAGCGGTAAAGAAAAATGCCTAACAAAAACAAAAGAAAAAAATGTATGGCTGAGAGGAGAAGAAAAAGAACGCATGCATGGAGTCTGTCGGAAATTCTAAAATCTATGAAAAGACATCTAAGGCTAAGAAAGAATGAAAGAAAGTCCATTACTGAGAGAAGTGGTGATCTCGTCTTGCTTGCTGGAAGGCCTACCCCACCAGACTCTTCTTCCGGACCGCCTTTTTCAGCCAGATAGCGAGCGATCACTCAGCAATGAACACTAACTGAAAGCGGCTGTGAATGAGTACCTATCCCTTACGGGAATCGAACCCGTGTCTTCGACATGAAAAGACGATGTCCTAACCACTGGACGAAAGGGACCAAAAAGCCATTCTTCATATACCTCAGCTCGAAGTGGTTCGTTTTCTTTCTATACGCAATTTACGATTTCGTTTGTGTTCATGTTGGCGATTTCTGATGTGAATTCGGCGGGTCGTCCCCCCTTCCTACGGGTTCCCCCACCGACCCAGTGATACACCAACCACGCTCCTTTCCTTTCTCCGATCATAAAGTCCCCTGATCTCTTTCTTTGTCTTTCATCCCCCCCTAAACAGAATAAGTAAGGCTCCGTTCTTTCTAATTCAAAAAAAAAAAGAGGGGCGAAGCGCCCGTTTGAAGTGTCGAAGGCCTATGCTAAAGTAAGAAAGAAAGTACGTTAAGGTTACAAAGTTCTTTTTTTCTTTCTATTTCTATAAAGAAAGGGCGGAAAAGGGCTTACTTTGTAAGGGCAGCTGGTTAAGAAAAGCCCACGGAGCGGTTATGAAATCGCTTAGCCGTTAATTAATTAAATTAAGTAGTAGTGAGGCGTCAGTACGGAGTTGCGTCAGCTGTAGATATAGACTAGGCTAAGGGACGGACTTCATCTCTTCTATTCTCTTTACTTACACCTTACACTTCCGCTGAGTCTAACGAGGCTCGGGTGCGGAGCCTTCCACTGTGGACCGAGACTACGCAAAGGTAGAACACCATAGAAACTTCGCTGACTTTATCATAAACCTTGATTTCGCGTAGCGAAATAAGAATCCAGAATAGCGGAAATCGGTTCGTGTTCCGCTTCCAAAGAAAGTCGTCTTTGCCCAAGTGTGAACTGCAGACGACTCCCCAGTGATTCCATTCCTTCTTTCTTTGGGTCACCCCAACCCGCATGGGAAGAAGAGGGTCAGCCAAACAGCGGTCCATTTTGTACATTTGCTGAGGCAGACCAATTCGGCATTTTTGATTGAAAAGGGAGGGGAACTTCTCGCCGAAAGGGCAGTAGGAATGAAGGAGGCTAGAAGCGGTAGCTTCTAGAATGCAAGCTTATCCTTTCCTTTTTTTTTTAGAGCGTACCGCTATTTCAATAAGAAAAAAAAGTTTATGGATGAAGTAATCGGAGTGACAAATGGTTACGGTTGCGGAAACCGGAGAAAGTCGGGAACCGTCGGTTACCTTTTGAATCAAAGTAGCGACAAGCCGGGGGAAGCTTCGCTTCTACGACAGCTTCGCTTCCTCGTCGCTTCTTTCTGGCGACTAGCTTCTCAAGTGGGTGGCTTGGTAAGCAACAAGCTACCTTCAGCATCGGTAAAATCCCTATCAATAATAGGCCGGAATGGGGGGGAAGGAGGCCCCCCCTACTTCAATAGAAAGGGGGGAATCGCCGCTTCACAGCCGTTCCTCTACAACTACCTTTCGCCCAACATGATCACAAACGAAGACAGAGAATTGCGTAGATAGGAGGACGAAACGCCCACTTGTCCTGATCGGAACGATTGAAGAAAGAAAGAGAATGGCGGCCCCTTTCGCCCAGGGGGCATCGTCGGAGAACAATGTCGGGGACAGGGTGAGAACCTTCCGTTGGTTACGCCCTTTAAGTGTTGGTTCTTCCATATTTAGATATGGAGATAGATCCAGAGATAGAGATCTATCTCTTTCTATCGATAGATGGATATATTGATCAATGGATATTGATCTGGTTTCAAGATCTATGAACAAGAGAGATCCCTAAAAAGAAAATATATAAATATATATATCCATTTGAATTTTCTTAAAGAGATGAATAAATAGATAGGGCGGAGCCAGCTGAAGGAAGGTCGCGTTAGCGCCCCCTTTCTAAAGTAAGAAGCGCGAAACTTGACTTTGAGAAAGAGGGGCCTTCTATTAGAATATTAGTAATACAAGGCGCGTTAGCCTATCTGCAGTCATAGGGGGGTTTAGAAAGGATCTGATCGTAGATAGAGACTGAAACCGGGGCGGGGGTAGGGGCGGATGTAGCCAAGTGGATCAAGGCAGTGGATTGTGAATCCACCACGCGCGGGTTCAATCCCCGTCGTTCGCCCATCAATAAATGGACCATTTGTTACGGAGACACAAGACCAACCTATAAATTTCTATTTCTGCAATGCATTTCTTGGCTTTCAAACGCATCCAAGCAATTGGTATCCGATTGAAATAGATTCGCGTCGCCTACTTGCTGAAAGCACAAATGGAATGGCTGCTCATTTCTTGTATGAAGTTTTTAAGACCGCACTAATCAGCCTTACACTTTTTAGTTCATAATGAATAATGAATGAAATGAACCCCCAGATGAAGAGAGAATCCCCCCCCCTTTCCTAAACCATGGGGAGCCCGAGTAGTTTACCGGGCAAATTTAGTTGTCGTGACGATATCTTTCTTAGTGGAAGATCGGAAAAGACTGATCTTCATCACGAGACTGATCGGATCTGTCGCCCTCGACAACTGCCTCTCCTTCTCTTGGGTATCTGTTGAGTCTGCCCTGTGCCGAACTGACGCCAACTCTTGCTTCTTCTGTTGTAAAGAACGTTGAATATGTCCAAACGAGTGTTTGTTCTAGAGCCGAAGATTAAGATTAGTACGACACGATTTAATCTTTTGACTGACTCGATAAGGGGCTGGCTGATCCATTAACTAGGCTATTCCAAGCTGTAGTGACAACCTCCTTGCACTCGCTGTGGCTCAGCCACATCGACTCGAATCGAAATAACTTCTTCTGGAGCCTGGATACCCTTGGTTGACCTTGACTATTAAGTAGTATAGGATCATGATCTGAAGTGGAGGCTACCAGATGTTTGACCACAGCTAGGGGAAATAACTCACACCAAGAAGCCGTAGCCGCAGCTCTATCTAAGCGCTCTCGTACTTCTCCGCCGGCCTTTCTTCGATTTGACCATTTGAAAGCATGTCCCATGTACCCAAGATCATGTAGGGTACAGTCTGCCAACGCCTCTCTGAAGGCTCGCACTCGGTGCTCGATCTTCCGACCCTGTCGTTTCACTAATGTGCTGTGCAGAATTTTCTTATAATCACCGAGAAAGAGCCATGGGAGGTTTAACTGGTTGCTTAGTCTTCTGAGGAATTGCCCAGAATCTTTTCTCTGCGAGGCTTTGGGGTGTCCATAGAATCCAGTTAAACGCCAACGCTTAGCCGGATCGTGACTCTCAATCACAGCATCCACAAAGCCAGTGGAATACTAAAAAATGCGTAAGTAAACCTCGTCTTTCCAAATATCTGACTAACCATTGACACAGAAGTAGCAATGGCCAACGGTCAGTTGCAGATTTTAAGTCAAAAGAGTAGCCATATTTGGAGAAAACTAGCCTTTCAATCGGCTTTCTTTGGCCTTTTTCCGAGCTCACTTCGTTAAATCTGGCCTTATTGAAAAGGCGTATCTAGTATACTCAGGCCACAAGGCCCCCTGGAACGTACCCAGGAAAGGATTAGTAAACCCTAACTGGATATGTACATGGGCAATAAGTTGACACCAAGCTTCCATTTCAAAGAAGAAACATTTAAATATGGATTTCGCCGAAGCTACTTTACTTTCCTATCAATCCCAATGCTTTTCCTTCCCGTTACGCGTTCGGTATGACCCACACCACCTGTGACTCTTTGAATGCCTTTTTCTCTGCTTTTTTTGGCCTGGCCTTTCTGAGAAACTTTCTTCTTGCTCGAGAAACCCTACTTCCCCTCCTTCCTCCTTATCTTCTTTCTTGGCCTGCTCGTTTTCAGCCAGTCCATCCCATTAGATAGTTAGCTCATTAGAACGGGGGATCGCGAACCTTGTGTCTTTTTTTTTTTTTAGGAGTACTATATAGTCTCATCCTAGTGCTAGCTCCCTATAAGCCTGCGGGAGAAAGATTCTATTTTCTGCCTTGTCCCCTACCCATAGTCCCCGTACTTTCTCACTGCGAATGCGGATAGAGGAAGTTCTTCACTCAATATCTGGTAGAAATAATAAGAGCATAGCAAATCTCTCAGACTCTAAAGAACCAGCCCATTATCTACCCTTAATCTAAATCTAATTAGTCGCAATAAATATTATATTAAATTAAAGAGGAAAAGGAATACTAAGTCAAGCCCATCTAATTACTAGCCTCTCCACGGAGCGGTAAACCCCGTCAGTCAGTTCTAGTGGTAAGGCCTTTTGTGTAAGCCAGTGAAGTATAGCATAACTCCTTAGGAGACTTCCAGTTTTTTTTACCTGCCAGCTAGTTTCCTGCTTGCCAGTGTGCTAGCAAAGTTTACTGCTCTTCCTTCGAATATCTACTAGCTTTGAAATAAGCTTTCCTACCCTTTTGTAATTATTGCAAGTGTAAAAGAAAAATGCTTGTTGAATAACCTTGTGGGAAAAAGATTCATTCATAGAGTGCGAGTTTTGTTACATCCCGCCTTCTACCCAAGTGTAAAAAAGCTTAATTGGGAGTATCCTTCTCGCCTGGTGAGTTTAGTTTGCGAGCCAACAGAAGAAAGGGCTAAAGCCAGTTCTCGCTGACCCCGGGAGATCTCGTGTACGTTCTCTTCGATGTAGTTTCCAGCCCTTCTCTTATTTTTTTTTTCTAGCTTCAGACTAGAAGTGATTGAACCGATGGGACAGCGGCTAGAATAGCTCTATTTTCACTAGTTGAATGAAATGGATCCATACAAAGGGTTCCAGTTGATAACTTGCATCCTATAGTGAAACCGGGGCCATTTCGTGAATGGGCAGTAGATCTGATTGGTAAGCCACCATCAAACAAACAACATACGTTCATACTTGTTGCAACGGATTCTTTTAACGAGTGAGCTGAAGCTACGTACCGAAGAACGAGTGAACGAGCTCCATACCTTCTCCCGTTGCTCGAGGTTTCCTATCCTTTATTTCCTGGTCCTGAGTCAAAGTATGTACTCAGCTATCTCTATCTTATTCTGACGAACCAGTCCATCCTCTCCCTTACGGTAGAGATCTGAACTCTATGATTCGATTCTAGAATCGAATTTCTCTTTATCAAATAACTTAGGATTCGAACTTAATAAGAGAGAGCGAAAGACTTTCCGCGTAAGAGCTCTTCAAACCTTGTCCTATCGAAGCTGCGCTGATGCTCCTGGAAGTGTAAATGGTTTTCTTTTAAAGAAGAATTGCGAGACCCTTCTTGATTTGGCCAAAAGGATAGCCAAGAAAGATGCCTGCTTTGACACGGGAATCCTCTGTTTTCTTTATGCCTAGTGGGCTTGTGAGAAACTACTGGCTTGAAATTCCTTTCTTTCAAAATCGGGAGAAGAGATTTCCCTAAGGAAAACAATTGATATGATGTCAGTGACTAGAATAATAGAATCACCTATCAGCCTGGGTTTCTGTGCTGATTAAATATGGCTAGTTTAAGTATTGAGTGCTTTTTCTACTTGTTATGGTCGTTATTACGAGTAACGAGAGAATGAATAGAGGCGTTATTGGTGTGATTACGTACCGAGGCGGGAATATGGGCATGATAAGTTTAATAAGTGATTTCCTTTTCCTGGAAACCAGGGAACAGAGAAATTCAATTTGGCATGGTAGTTTTAGTTGTTTTTTCTGTCGATGCAAATTGATAAAGCTTCCACGGAAAGAATGAAAGGTTGGAGCCTTTTTTTATTTGGTTTGGTAAGGAGAGAGAGTTTTGGGAACTACAAATTAGTAAAGCGGTCAACGAAAAGATGGAAGAAATAGATCCCTCTGGGAAGATAGCTAGAATTCCAATTCTAAGAAGTTCTCGACCCAACAAAGGACACTATCCATAGTACCAACCAAGGATAGCCAGGCTATTAGAAACCTACATTTCAATGCTAAATGGGAACCTAGTTCAATGGCTGTTTTATTCCTAAAAAGAAGAGTTCGAGTGTGAAAGCAGTGTACTCATGCCCCTGAGATAAGGTATGCTTTTATTTAGTGCGTTCTCTAACTATAAGAGCAGGAGCAGCAAGCACTTACTTTGTAAAGAAAGCAGTCTCCATGAAAGCTATGTTATTTTTATATTACCTATCCCTACCCCCTTGTCCTTACCAGAGATAAACAGCAAGGTCGACCTACGAAAGGATCACAAGGGCCGCCTAGCCAACCCTTTCTTTGTCCATCCTTTCCTTTATGAACAGTTTACACTTCTTGCTTTAGCAGAAGGGAGAAGGAACTGACATCGTGCCCTAAGGCTTGATTGGCTAACCCGAACAAAGCACCCTAAAAAGGCATTTAGGACATCAATCCCGAGGGGGAAGAAAGAGCCCTACGTATCCTTACGCGGCTACTGCTTATCCCTCTTTGGGTGGAGATGGTGATACAGGAAGTTTTGTGGCTTTGGTGGAAGGATGGGAAGATCCTTGTTCGGTAGACAGAGTCTTTTTTAGTTTGGGATGGGATCTGCGATCCGTTATTTCGGGATAGACTGGATCTCTTGGTCCGAATCCTTCTTCCTATGCTTCCAAACAGATTTCAGGAATGCCGTAACCTGCCTAGCAGCCCTTCCCTTCGTAATGACTTCTCTGGGCATTGAGTTACTCCTGGAGAAGTTCGAGTAGCTTTCGATCTTGGTCCATGCGAGCTCTCTGCCAGCCCCTGAAATTGCTTCTGATTTCCATACTTTTTGCTGTGAGCTAGTGGAAGTGCCCTTTGCTCTCGGTCCCCGGTGAGGTTCCTTAATAGAGTGTGAGCAAGTAAAATGCATTCTCTTTAGGAGGCTAAAGCGGATTATAGGTAAAAATAGGGCAAGCTAGTCAGTGACTTTCGAAAAGCGCCATCAGGAGATTCAAATATCCCTTCAGCTTCAGGGAATAGAAGGCAGAACATACTTAGTTCCTAGCCAGTCGCTATACCAGATCTATCCTTATATCCATGTGCTTCTGGCCCAGTGCTTATTTTAAAAGCATCTTCCTTTCTCGCTGGTCCAGTTGCTATTTTCTTCATCCTCAGGCACAGAAAGATTGAAGGCTATAGGCTATATTCTCACTTGGCCACTACCTGCTTGTCTCGACAAAACCGGAGTTTCTTTTCCCTGGCATAGCTATCTTCCCCTGGCCCTATCAGGAAAGCGACTTCCCTCGCTATCTGGCTGACTCGCTTACTTAAAATGCATTTAAGATAAGATCTGATATCGAATCAGTCTCAGCGTCAGTCTATCTCTATTACAAGCTCAGACTGTCTCCCCGTCCATTTTCTTTGAGTAGCTGTCTGCGTAACACATGCCGATCGGAACTAGTTTCATCTCGAGATGTCAGCGATTGGATCGAAAAGAACGAGATTGGTTTCCAGGCTTAGAGGAGAATCCACAAAGAGGACAGGCTCAATCGATTGAAGGATAGAGCGTAGCATCTAAGCAAGTAAAAGGGGCTAACTTGGATGCCCGGGGCTAGCGCCAGTTCAGAGTCTTCCCCGCTGCCCAACCTTCCTTGACGGAAAGGTCATCGTCCTTTTTCCTCTTTATTGACCGTCACCAAGCGGCTGATAGATCCTGGTCTATATCGTAGTCTCTGGTGGCCTCTTAGGAGTCTGATAAAGCTGCCCTCCCATCGGAAAAGACAAAGAAAGAAAGGACGGACTACACCTTTCTTTATCGATTGGCTTCATGTTCCGTTGCTTCTCACTCTGTCTTCTACTAATAAGATAAGAGTGGTGACCCCATATAGAATAGACATTCCTTTAAGGGAGGCTGTCTCCATACGGGAATGGTTTCTCCTTCCACCGAACTCTAAGCGCTAGTCCTAGTAAAGTAAATAGATTCCTTTTTTTGGCGACTAATCCGATCCGGCTAACTTTGTCCCTCGGGTGGAAAGGAGTAAAAAGCAGCTCGACAAAAGGGACGAAGGGATGAAGGGCGGGAACTTGAGTTTTCCCTTGGACTTTTCTTTCCCAGATAGCTATTTCTAGGGTTCGGCTGTTACAGTCCTTCCCTGCCCTTCCTTGGGACTTTCATTCCCATTTCCTCTCCTAGGCTAATTCAAACCAAAGCTGGAGCTTGTTAGAGTCTTCTATTCTATTTACGCTATTCCCTTTGATTGCGGTGTGAAGCTTGCTAGAGATATGAAGTCAGTGTCAGTCAAAGGTCATGTGCCCAAGAGTGCTCTCACGATCGGACTGGCAAGAAGAGATGCATCGGGAATTGATTGAAAGGCATTCTATTTCTTCCTGCGTCCCAAACTTCTTTTGTCTCCCCTGCCATCAAAGTCGATTCTATTTCTTTCTTCTCTTATCTCGTTCGTGTCTTCCCTTGCATTGAGTCAGTGTCGATGGTAGG
The DNA here is from genome assembly GCA_948330485.1 of Euphorbia neoarborescens. Lineage (NCBI taxonomy): Eukaryota > Viridiplantae > Streptophyta > Magnoliopsida > Malpighiales > Euphorbiaceae > Euphorbia > Euphorbia neoarborescens. The sequence goes on along the minus strand of CAOJCR011150979.1, from coordinate 29,855 downwards.
CTTTCATGGATAGAAGGATTGATCGAAAGGCAGTGATTTCGACCTGGAGTGAAGCTTTGGCTTTCGGTAGATAGATACGGATTGACGAGTTGACCTAAACGAGTAAGAACAATTGTTGGAACGAGATGGATCACTGAAGAAATGCTAGCTCCTTCTTCAACTCCTGGCCTGGCAAACTCCGATCAATCACTTCCTTGTCCTCTTCCTACTATGGATGCCCCCTGCTCTTAGAATTCTATTGATCAAACCGTTTGATGACATAGAGACAGAGATTCCTAAGAGATTCTTTCTTGGAGCCTATAACAGCTGATTCTCAACTATTCTTGCCAAGACATTCCGACTCCCCGGAAAAAGAAAAGAAGTTAACTGTCCAAAAGAGGCAGACATCTCTTCGCTTTGACTAAAAAAAAGGGTGAAGTCAAGGCACTCTGGCATCGTGAGAGGAGCTTGAAGGCTCAGGAAGAGAATCCGCTTTGACAGAAGTCAAAGTATCCCGTGTGGAAAAAGCCCCTCGTAGGCTACGTTTATAGAAGAAAAGCCCGAAGTTGGTTAAGGGTGGAAGTACATAAAAAGAGTATTCTTAAATTCGATTAAGCAGACATCCTTGCGTGGCGCTGGACGCATCTTTCTTTTCTCTTGCCGGGAGGCTTTCAAGCCAGTTAAAGTACCGGTTCTAGTTCGCCCAGGAGAAGTTCCCCCCAGTACCTGTTCCCGTAGTAAGGGTTCGGGGGCTTCAAACTTTCTTTTCTATTTTGCTATTTAGGAGGCGTTCCGGGACTCATTAAGATTCTTTCTTATAAAACTGGAGTTCCTTAAAGCAGACAGCGACAAAGTAGCAACATTTTTTTCTAGCGGGCCTAAGCAACTCTACAAGTCGTTCCCGCATATTTATAAGAAACCCCTCTCTCTCCTTCTGCGGACCCTTCCCTACCTCCTTAGCTAAACAACCTACTATCCGATCGGTTTTTTTCAAAAAAGCTGTTGAAGGAAGTGAATCACTAACCGGTGCCAGTGTTCTGATACGAGTACCCGTGGTTTCATGAATACCTTCTCTTCAGCAAGTTAGGAAGCAAGAATGATTCACTAACCTTTAGGGAGTGAGAGAACGAAGGACCGAGAACAAAAACCAAATCGAGATGAAAAAATCTAAGTACAAAACCGGAGCTTGGATTATTGTATCAGAAGCACCACTTTACTTTCATTGATTATCTTATTATAAGTTATAAGAACGAACTACATCTTCCTTTCGATATCGTACTAAAATACATTGCTTCAAGTCTATTTCGTTCTATACGAATTTGGTTGGTCTGAAATCTACCTTTCTACCAGTAGAAAGAAAGTCACTCTCTTTTTTTCAGCACTTGATAAACGAATGCCACTTTGCTTAAGACTTGAAAATAGATCTATTGTCGGGCAGAGCAGTAATGGGTGGTCCGGTGTGGATTGTCGCATAAGCAGCTAGTCCTAATCTAGGCACATACGCCGGTTAGAGCTGCTAATCGGTTGGTTAGGCCGGTAAAAAGCAATGGGGCAGGGGCAAGATCAATAGGTCAAGTTTGTTATCTTCTGGGCGAGACTGCACCATCAATAGCTTATCAATCACCGTCTTGTCCAAGATCCCTTCCAGGTCGGTAGCCAGTAGCGGCACTAGTTCTTTCTCTTCTCTCTTTTTTCAAAGTCACGATCAGAAAGGTTTCAATCCGGACTGGAATCCGGGAAGCGCTGGTTCGAGCCCAGCTCGTGGCAGTCTAAGATTCTTTACTTGCATGTGTTAAGCATATAGCTAAAGTAGCATGATTGGAGCTTCTTCCTTCTCTTACATTCCAGCTTTTTCTATTTGATTTGTTTACTCAGGCAAAGAACGCTTTTCTACGCTCTTATTAAGCCAAGTCAGTCCTTTTTTTTGCAGCCTAGTAATCAGTAGTGACAGGCTCATTCTAAGTGGTAGTAGCATATGAGATAGTGGAACTAGCAGTCTAAGTCTTTGTTCAAGTTCAAATAGGCCCATGCGAAGTTTAGGATCTCTTTATGCCTCGCCCAGGAGGAGATACCAGAGCAGAGAGATCCGAAGCAAGTAGGCTCTTTGATGGGGTTGTTCTCGAGTAAGCTGCAGAAAAACAAAGAAGTCTTTGAGCGAAGACGTTGTCCTTGGATAAGTGCGAGAAGAGACCTTTCCAAGTCAGTCCCTCAGGTCGGTACTTCCATGGCCATGGTAGCCACGTGTCATTACCCCCATTGGCATAGCTAGACGATCTTCACTCTCTCGATCCCTTTGAAAAGCATTTTCCTATCTATTTGATCTGACCAGGGAAATCGACCTATCCCCCGGCGTACCAGAGCTTTTCTATCCGCGGAAGATCTTTTTTATCTTAGTCAAATGCTCGATTCATTCCTCAATCGCAGCAGGCAGACCTATTAATAATAGATCATTGCAACCCTTCTATGCCTATCTTCCCCTCTGCGCCTTGAACAGAAGAAAAAGTGCACGAAGACCCTCTTACTTAAGCAGGTGCTATCACTTAATAAAATCTCAGGGTCATTCTTCAAGACTACCACCTTCCTTCTCTTCGGCATTGGAAGATGAATCAACTCCATATAAGCTGGATGACCCGGACCCGGGCCTTTTTTGTGGCTTGGTCTTAACTTAACTGTAGCACTTTCAGACCTTGAAGGTTAAGTTAGTGTTCCATGAACTCCATCCCACATAAATGCTTTGGCAGAAGTTATCTAGCTACATTCTATTACCGGCCCTGGAAAGGCACTTTTTTTAAAGTATTATGGATTGATCGACCTATGAAAGAACTAGGAATATTGCTGATTTTCCTTCTCAAACGAGCTCACTAGCGACGTCGAATACCATACCAAGAGATCGAAGATGGACAGATAAAATCATGATACAATGGACAGTTATAAGAAGATGGCTGCTTTGAGGAAGAATCTTTCCCTCAAAATATCATACAAAGAAGAAAGATTGGATTCCTTGGCTAGAATAGCTAATAGGCTAGCTTCCTTGCTAGCATGCCTTGTGGCAAACTCTAGACTGAGAATTTCTTGTATATAATATAAAGAAAGCTTCCACCCTCTTGTATGAGAAAGACTTACAACAAGATGGTTCCTTTAGGTGAGTTCGCATAATCGTAAGTATCTTAGTGCAAACAATTCTCCGGGTGACTGCCGGACCAGGGAAATCTTTCTATCTAAGAGAAAGCGCTATCAATAAAAAATGCTTTTTTCGTTCGTTGGAAACCACCATATTATATACTTTGAATTCAACCAAGCAAACAAAGAATTCGACCATCTTCTTTTTATAGCTTTCATCTTCTGGAAAAGAAAGACACGTTGGTTCAGATAGTAGCGAGGAGATTTAATTACTCTGATCAAAGGCATACGGAAGAAAGAAAGATAGGAAGAAATTCCGCCCTTTTGCCTATTCAACTCAGGAATTCAAGAAAGCGCTACTAAATAGTTTTAAATAAAACACAAGCCAATCGGTAAAGAATCTCAAGCAAAAGCCTCACAATAAGAGGCTATCGGAAAGGTCCCACTGCCGGAATACACACTCACTCAAGGACAAGAAATCGAATTCAAAAAAAGCTTGTGAACCATAACTAATGGGACACTTCCTCAACTGATGGAAGAAAGAAATGCAGACTCGTAGGAATGCATTGACAGCTAGCTAACAGACTTTTCTGATCTGAAATAGAATAGGATACGTACGGAATGAACTGAGAGAAAAAAGGTGTAGTACTTCTACTACAATAGGGAAGAAGAAAGACAATTCCTTGCTTCAGGGAAGAGAGAAAGTCCTATCTTTCGAGTTACTAAGCATCTCGATCTAGTAAAATAGCAAATTAGACACTTGGGGGAAAATCTTCCTGAATAGCTAAAGCCAAAGAAAGACCAGTAATGAAATACTCTACAACGAGTAGAAAAGAAAGAGCCTTCTCTCATTACACGGATTTAGCACTTTTCACCGACAGAACAGGCTAGGAGGTATAGCTTGGATTCGGATTATAAGATGGATAGACATAGACACAGGCCTTACTTCTGACTCTTACCCAGGCCGGGATAAAGATGCTAGAAATCCCTATATCTATTAAAAGTTCATAAGACTTTAATGGCAAGCTCGAACGATAAAGGATATCAGTATCGTCCTATTTCGATTAGGAGAAGGCCCTGTAGAAAGTAGTCATTCTTTCCCTGCTGCTGAACTGAAAGCGAAGGAACCTTAGATCTTGTGAGTTATTGTCTTAGAAGCCTTATCAGCATAAAGAAAGTATGAGATTGGAGAAAAACAATTCCTTTCAAGTGTTCTAGCCTATCTTCAACTTACGTATAATGGAAATAAACGAAAAAGCTAAAGGATTTTATTACACTAGACTAGAGATGATTCATGCCCCATCTAGCAGAATCTTCTTATTCACGAGAACGACCTCCTCTTCTTGCAATATAAGATTCGTTCATAGCTGATTGATTCAATAGCTAGTGAAATCCTCCAGAAATTATGCTTCACAGGAAAGTAAGAAGCTGTGGCACTTTCATCTTATATACGATACCACAACTTTTTTCATCTTGCCCGAAGCAATTGATATAAAGCTCATCATTCTCCGCTCCGAAAGCAGTCTAAACCAGTAGTGTCTTTTCTTCCATCTGGCCTTTCCGAGGCGGTTGCACGAGCCAATGTTGTCAATAGGCTGAATCATCGGCGATGGTCTCGGGTTCCCCCGGGCGAGGATGGTGGCAATTGATCGCAAAGGGCAATGAACGCGATCTTAGGAAGCTTCCTTTCGTTCCGGTTGCACTAGGCTAGACTATTTCAATGCAAGCCCATCTCAGCTACAACAGGAATGCCGGCAAGGGTAGAAAGCTCATCAGCTAAAGAGCTTGGCACGTTATTGGAAAAAAACAAACTGGACTTGCTGAAGTTAATACGCTGACCAGAAGCAGTACAAAAACGTTGTAAACAATCTAGAACTACCCTCATCTGTTCATGAGAAGCCTCCGCAAAAAGTACCATATCGTCTGCGAAGAGCAGATGAGAGATATCAGGGCCTTGTCTAGAGATACGAAACGGTTTCCAACTACCATTACCAACCATACCATGAATTAGTTGAGATAACCTTTCAATACACAGAACGAAAAGGTAAGGGAACATGGGGTCCCCTTGACGAATACCCCGAGAAGGCTTGAAAGCATCCAACTTCACCCCATTCCAAAGAACAGACATAGAAGAAGTAGTTACACAGTTCATAATGTTGCGCACCAAAACAAAATCCAAACCAACATCTACAAGCGTATCATGGAGAAAAGTCCATGACACCCGATCATAAGCTTTCTCGAGAAAAAAGGGAATCGCCATGAAACCTCTACCCGATCTTCTAGAATGCATAGAATGAATAGCTTCTTGAAAAAAAACAACATTATCAGTAATCTGACGACCTGGGACGAAACTGCACTGGGTTGGAGCGAAGACAAAATAGGCTGAAGCCTGTTTACCATAACCTTCGTAATCACCTTATATAACACATTACACATTCTTATGGGCCTCATCTGGGACAGAAACTCCGGAAGTTGAACTTTTTGAACCAACACAATGAGAGTTTCATGATTAAGAAAAACACCCCGAAGGAAGTCAAAGAAAGTTTTGTTCCTGAGGAAAGAGATAGAAATGGATTACTTGCTTCTCCAAAGGCCCCACGCGGTTAATAAGCTGAAAGAGAAGCTAGTGGGAATGGAGTTATGATTGATGAAAATGAAAGTCTGGTATTACTTAAGTAGTAAAAAGAGTCTCAATCGACTAAAAGACCAAACTACCTTCTCTTCTAATCCTGCTACGAAATAGAAAGCCCATAAGCAATAGCAGCACTCGTCACTAGTTTCTTCTCTGTCTTTGACTGGAGTCCTTGAACTGGAGTTCCTTCAAAAGCGCATAAGATGAGTTGAATAGCCTGAGCCAAGGAAATGTAAATTGGTTACGAAAGCGTCCCCCCGCAAGAAAGAAGCGGCTCTTACCCTATCGTCGCTGGAAACTATCTCAGGTCAATCAAGTCCGCTTCGCAGTCAGCAGCTGGTCACAAAGTAAAATAAAAACATAAGGTTATGGAAGCACTGTAACACAAGGTTATGGAAGCACTGTAACATAAGGTTATGGAAGCACTGTGTAGATCGGTGTAGGAATTTTTACGAGGTTGGCTGTAAAGTCAAATTCCCTTACCTTATAGGGCTTCACTGAAGTAAGTTATCAGTAAAGGACACTCGTGCCCCTTCCTTGGTTGGAGGACCTTAGCAGGCATGGCATGAGGGCAAGCGCTTGGAACTAGAAGCCTTGTCTTTTGACTCATGTCACGTCGATCGTTGCTAAGTGCCCGATCTGGGATAGGCTGGCTGTTTACAAAGAAAGGAAGCGTAAGCGTCAGTCTAACGAACTAGACGTAGGGAGGAGTGGTTGAACCGAGCGCGGAGATGGGGAAGGATGGCGATGGAACTATTAGCAGGCTAGCTAGATTGACAGAACGCGAGAGTGAAAGAGAAATTGAATCTAGAAAGATTCCACCACACCAAAAGTGGGATGAAATTAAGAGTATTATACTGGTAGAAGTAGATGGGTAGCAGATGAGAAGTGGATCCCGTTACGTCGGAAACAGCCTTTTCACCCGAGGGCCAAGTGGGCTAACCAGAACTACTAGTAAGGGAATTTGCCTGCAATACGAGTAAGGGGAATAACTCGTGTGTGTGAACATGAGTAGAATGGGTAGTCTCGTGCTAGAAAGAGTCAATTTTCTAAGTTTCATAAGTGGACCAGACCAGGATGCCATCTCCTAAGTCTTTTCTTAGAATCCCGGCTGGGGATGGGTTTAGTTTTCCCTTAATTTATATACGAATATATGTTCAAGTGCAATATATGTTTCTTTAAGGCCCACGCTAAAGCCCTTGTCAAGATTCGTTCCGTATATTTCACGAAGATGGAGTGGACTTTCCCGTTGACAAAGATGGATCAACTAAGGATCTTTCGTCGGGTACGTCGAGCGGGCTTCTACTGATACACTTTTGTACCTACGACTAATTCTTAGATGTTTAATTAACTAGAGTACGGTCACGTTGCCAAAGTCTCAGGGAGGTCTGGGGATTCGTAATATGCAGCAAGCTAATCTAGCCTTCCTTGCTAAGTTAGGTTGGCGATTAACTAATGAGGGGAATAGTTTATGGGCTCAGGTGGTGGGTAACAGATATTTCCGATCGGACAGAACAGTTCAGGGCATTAAGCAGCGTTCAAATGCTTCGGTAGTGTGTCAAGGGTTGGTTAAAGCTTCGCCAATTCTTGCGAAGGGGACTCGAGCAAGGGTGGGCAATGGTAAAGCTACTCGTTTTTGGTTGGCTGATGCAGTTTTCCCTTATTTCAGTCTTTCAGAAGGTTTGATTGAGCAGAAAAAATTTGGATTATTGGAATGCAGGTCAGGGTTGGAAGTGGAAAGTCCTTTGTCCTCTTCTTCCGTCGGAAATTCAAGCTCATCTCTCGGCGTTCTTTGTGCGTATGGATTCTGATGCAGATGACTCTATTTGCTGGGCCTCCCTCCTAATGGAATGTTTACGGTTAGGTCTGCATATGATGTGCAGAGAGTGGGGACTGTAGATCATAATAAATAGCAGCTTGTGCTTGTGGAAGAAAATTTGGAGCTTAAATCTTCCTCAACGTATTCGTTCCTTTCTTTGGCTGCTTTGTCATGATAGAATCATGTGTAATTTTGTTTGAGAGAGTAAGAAGGGGTTTTGCTGGTAATCCTTGTTGTGATCATTGTTCTAACGTGGTTGAGACTTCTAGCCACATCTTTCGAGAGTGTCCTATGGCTGTTTAAGTCTGGTCTAGTTTCAGTAGTCAGTTGAATTCGCATTAGCAGCAACAGCTGAACATTCAACAATGGATTCGGCTTAACTTGTCTAGTCGCACGGCTTGCAAGTTAAGCACGCTATGGCCATTCATAGGCAAGCTCTTATACCTGGGGGAAGAGAGAATGGTGAGGTGGAATCCTCCGGCGAGTGGATGGTTCAAATTAAATACGGATGGATGTAGCAAATCAGCTGGTGAGAAGGCAGGAGGTGTTTATAAGGGATAGCAGTGGTACTTGGCAGGTAACGACTAGCTTTCATCTCATTGTTTTGGTGCTAGAGCTAAAGTGAGACTAAGGGACCAGCTCCTTTTCTATTCTTAGGGCGTGATCTTCGAACCTCGGTTTCCTTTCGATCTAAAAAAAGTCCTGTATCAAGAAGGAAGGGCTCAAACTCGTCTTTCAATAGAGTGGGTCCCTAGTTTCGCTTACGAAGATAACTGGATAGACTGGATCGTATTGGGAAAAAGAAGAAGGAGAAGAATGGGAACTCTTTAGATGACACGAAGCTCTTGCCTTTCATACCTTAGCTTAGTGGCTTAGCCAACCAACCTAAGCGCTACACCTTCTTCCTTATTGTTGCCAGGGAGTCTTGGACGAACTGAGGGCGTCCCCTCCCAGTCAGAGAGTTAGAATACACGGGCACTTCTCTCCTTCCGGGTTACCTTACTTGTTTACTTGATGGCCTCCGATCACTGTCAAAGCTGGTTTCCCGAACCAAGTTATGGCGAGTCCTGTTCTTCCTTTGCTGCCGGTCATTCACTGCCGGTCAGGTCACTCCTAAATCTCTACCTGGAGCCTGGTATGGACTGCTAAATGGATTTTGGCTACTTTACCTTTACTAAGATATCATCAGATTAGAAAGAAATTCCCTTTCCTTTACTGTAGCTATTTCTTCCCTTCCCACTGCTGCTGAGGTTGGTTTTGCTATTATCCCTTCGAGCTTCTTAGTTGCCCAATCCATTGATCATTAGCGCCTACCTTGAAGGAGCAATTCATACATAGAGATCCCTCATAGAGAAGAGCTCGAACGGGAGATTTAATATAAGCTGCTGACTCAGAGGTACCTTCTGACTACGTGGATTTACCGCCGCTTTAGGGCATATAGAAAATTGGGAATCCACGTATACGCTTGAAGGATCTCCCTCAGACCAGCCGTAGAAAAGGGGAAGGGAAACTGGGAAGACTCGAAAAACAGAAAGTAGAGGGCTTGGAAACCAACCCGTGAACGCCCACTTCCACTCAAGGATAAACGGAAGCTGTGACTGACTCTTTAGACTCAGAGGGGATATTAGATCAACTAACTAGCACCCCAACTGGAAAAGAAAACAAAACGGGTATACTGGAAAGATGGCAAGAGGAACCCTAAGGATTAGGCCTGTGGCTTAGCCTGACCTATTTCTCTCATAACGAGATCAGCCTTCCTAAGAAAAGCAGTCCAGCGAGCCTATGTCATAAGTCAATCCTTTTTCCTGCCCTGTGATCAAGAAGCGATAGAATTGAAGAAAGTTCTTCAGAACAGGTTCGACGTAGTTGAGTAGATCAAATAGAGCTCAGTTGGTTCCGTAAAGTCGTTGAGTAGAGAAGGAGGGCAACCTTGTCTCTGTCCATGAGCTCAGTCGGTTCTGTAGATCGATGAAAGAAAGTAGACAATGTGGAAGACTGCGTTGAGAAAGACGTCTAGCTAGCGCTAAACTGGAAAGGAAATAGGGTTCGCAATTATGCAATGCAATTAATAGAAATTGAGTCTTAGAAGAAGGAGATTCAATGCGATATAAGCTAGTTCAATCCATTCCTCTTCTTATTTTTACTTTTTTGGGCAGGCGAGCTAGCTGTGGTGCCTTACCTTAAGAAAATGCTCAATCAAATCAGTCCAATAGTTTCGCTATAGCTCAATTACATCGACCCTGATGATGTGGCGAGGAAAAATCCTGTTCCAAGAGAACTATCTGTTCCGAAGAGAGCGATCTTTCCGGAGAAGATTAGCCATGCATGGGACACTTCCTCAATCTCTGTAACCATGGCCCTCTTTCTCTCTCAAGGAACTACTATATAAAATTTAATAACTAAGTGTGAGAAACTATCTATTGAAAAAATGGAAAAAGGGCCAGCAACCAGTAAATCACGCTATCCTTACCTTCAGTGGATAATCTTTCTACCTTGGTATTGCCCTTCCCCCTATCCATTAATAGGACTTTAGGCAAGATAGAATCCAGTTCAGTTCGAGATAGTAAGATAGTCTGCGAGTATAGTAGGGCTTGCTGCTTTCGTATGCTAGACTTTGAGATCCTTTGGGAAAGAAATTGAACTATATAGTGATAAGTAAGAATACAGAAGCTAGTAATAAGAAATATATTATCTAAGTATCATATTTAATATCGACAGGGGCACATCAGTTCTACAGAGGAGGGTCAAAAGTAAGAAATTTCACCAAGAAGTGAGCAATCCTTTGCTTTGTGGAATACCTTATTTGAAGGGAGTGGAAATTGCCTGTTGCAAACCTTCTCCAAGCAAGCCAGGTTACAGCAGAGTATCCTATTCTCGTGGGACAAGCCAGCTTCCTTTGATTCTGAGTTAGCCTATTCCATCAAATGCAAAACAATAGATCCAAAACGGGCGAAATCTTACGTGTTAATTAATGAACTTAACTTAGTATTCTATGAATATTCTTATACTAACTATTCGAATATGAATTCGGTTAGTAATACTGAAAAAAAAACAAAAAAAAGGTTAGACAGCAAGTCTCTCTTTACAAAAAATTTGAAATTGATATGATTCCATCTTTTAGCAGCTGCTTCACAACATCATGTCTCAAACGAATGTGTCTGTTCTTACCATTGAAAGTCTTATTCTTTGCAATGGCTATTGCCGCTTGGTAATCACAATGCATAGACACAGAAGGTGTTGGTTTTATTCCCAATGGAAAATTTTCTAAGAAGTTTCTCAACCACTCAGCCTCATTACCAGCCAACTCCAAAGCTACAAACTCAAACTCCATTGTAGATTTAGCAATGATAGTCTGTTTGGCTGATTTCCAAGATACTGTACCACTTTCAAGGGTGAATACATACCCACTAGTGAATTTTGTCTCATCTGAATCTGAGATCCAGTTAGCATCACTGTATCCTTCTAGTGGGAAAGAAAATATACCGGATACCAAAGTTCATGGTACCTCTCAGATATTTCATTAGTCTGACTAATGCAGCCCAATGATCACGATTGGGATTGTGTGTATACCTGCTCAATCTGCACACAGCATAGGCTATATCAGGACGAGAGAAGTTCATCAAATGCATCAGACTCCCAATAATCTGTGCATACTCAGATTGAGCAACAGGATCACCTCTGTTTTTCTTTAACTTAGTGTTAGCATCATAAGGGGTGCTCACAGGTGGAAGTTTCTCCACATAATGTTCTTGAGATAGCATTATGTATCCTTCCTTATGATCTTAACACCCAAAATCACACTTGCTTCACCCAACTCCCCCTTCCCTCTTATTCCCATTCAACAGTACTCAATACAGTACTAAGAAAAAAGAAAGGGCAGGGAATTCCTTCTTTCACAACCTATCTGCTCGGGCTTGGATAAAGTTGTTCTTTCATTCACTACTCCTCATAAGCTCTTCTTCTTTTATTAGCATTGGAGCAGCTATGCCTTTTCGTTAAAGAGAAGTTCGAGCTCTTAGCTGTTTAGCGTTGTGAAAGAATTTCCACTACTTAAGAGTATAGACTTGAGTGTCGCTCATCCGCTGTTGAAGCAGTTACTTTACATTGGTTAAAGTAAAGCGCATTTTCCTAGAGATGCTTCTTCTTTGTCGGCGAATCCCTTACTTAGGGTTGATCTAGCGCTGTGATTGAATTCACTACTCCTAGTCCTTCTTTATTTCAACAAAGCTTTCTTCATTGTGGAGAGAGGTTGGTTTCCTCAAGAAAGGACAATACTACATTGAGTGGGGGCCTGCCCTAAAGTTGCCTTACACAGGCTTCTCTATCCGGACAGTTGTGTTGAGGAGTAATGGTTCCGCATAGGCTGCATTTCGTAGGAGGCACCCAGTACTTCCAAGCTCGTCTCTCATCTGCCACATTCTGGGTCGCTAAGCTAATATCCGGGTCCGGGCAAGCCCCTTTCCCCGATCGCTTCGATACGACCGACAGCAAGGTAAGGGTTCTTCGCTCGATATGATTCAGCCGGTACCAGGTATTGATTGGTAGTAGCATTACCTTCCCTCTCTTTCCCTTCCCTCCGTATGATATGAGGAGGATCAGTCTACTAACTCTCTATGCTATGGGGCTACTCCACCTGACGATTCTTGTCTTCTCTTCATTCAATAATGCTTTCTTGGTCACCGCTGTGAGAAAAAGCTTAGCACACTAACTTAACTAAACTAAGAGTAGACAGCATATGAGACGGAATGGTTCAAGCTCATCGAACAACCGCCACCCGCGCTCTAATCTCTAGTATGAAGTGAATGTATGTAAAGGGACATACCTGGATGTGGAATTCACTCATTTCTCTTTTTCTTAAAAGACGCTTGTGGTACCGGAGCTCTCTATCCCGAGGCGGGGCTCTCTTAAGTAGTCTCCGAAGCACAATGAAAATGAACCGACTAAGACTAAGCGCGTGGACGCTTTCCAGTGGTAGTTGCGTCAAGCTGCAGCATAAGCGCCAACCTGATCTAAGGAAAGAGGGCGGGAGACATGGCCCAACCTAGTTCGAGCTTGCTTCTCTTAGTCCACCCATGCATATTCTCCAGAACCAAGGGCTTTAGCCTATTGAACCTAGCCTTGCTCGGAAGTCAAAACCCTTCGAAACGCTTGGAAGTGGAAGTCAACAACCTTTCCCCTGCCACTAGCCTAAGCCTATGAAAAAGTACGCCCTGCCAGTACCCATTGAAAGTGAAGAAGTTCAGCTCTTTAGACCCGAATTCTTTCGCCTTCAAGATGCGCATCATCGCCTCTTTCCTGCGCACTAGCTTATTGCGGGACTGAATTTTGACTTGCACCAGCAACGGACTTGATTGAATGTACCGACTGCTTCGCCTGGGGGACTTTGACTAGCCGTGCCTCGACTTGAGAGCCAATTTCGTGCTGAGAAAGCCGATCCCTTCCTTGATACCCTCTGACTCCCTGCGACAGACGAGGGATAGGTTGACGAGTTGACGAAAGACCGAATAACTGGACCAAAGACAGTGTGCCGAAAGAGCTATTCTTTTCCCGAGACTGGAAACGTGGGAGTTGAACCGAAGTGAAACTTTCTTAGTTCGAGTTTAAAGGAAGAGCCTGAGAGGTTTACAGAGGAGAGAGCACTTGACCAACTCAAGCTGCCTCGGATGAGAACCAGTGGCTGAACCGGGCTACGCTACGCAACTATACTAATATTAATTACTTTGTTGATTGCGAATGCCGTGGACCGGCGAAAAGCGTGATCACAGAAAAATGGTTTGAGGAACAGTACGTTGATCCATCTCGTAAAAAAAAAAAGTACATCCACCTCATTCGACTTCCTGCCCGGCGTACACTTTGGGTTAGAAAGCTGGGCGAGCGACATAGAATGTATTCCATTGGTCCTTGGCTTCCACCTACAGCGAAAGGATTGCTGAGAATAAAAAAGGGGATTCAGCTCAGCGAAGCAAAAGATGAACCAAGGTTTTTGCCCCTTATATTGAATACATCGGGTCGGTAGTACACAATATACTGGGTGGTGATGGTACCGGACAAGCTATGATAGAGCGGATGTAGCGCATTGTGCTCCCTCTAGGGCGAGCCCTTAAATCTCCCTTTCATTCATCCTTATGAAAAAAATGCTATTGGATGATGAAGGACTTTCTTTCCCACATAATGATAGCTCTGGCACAGATCTCTGGGCTTCCTAATAAGTCCAATAATCCCAGTCTTTCACCCGCTCCTTTATCTTCCCTGTCTGTAATCAAACGAGTGTTTTGTATTGAGTAGGACACATCGGCCTACCCTGGATTCTATTGGGGTTCCCTGAAGACGATCTAAGGCACATGATCTCAAGCACTAGGCATAGGTGGTGGGGCTCCGTGTAAGCGTCTTCAACTTAGATTGTTCATCAGTATATAATAAAGCCCATACTGAAGAAAAGGGCGAAGACAGAAGCTTAGGAAGCTGCTTTTCACTCTATATAGAGAACCTAAACTCAGCCCTAGTGGATCCTATCGAGGGACCCGGAGCGCCCAACCAGCGGGACGCATTCATTCCATTTATTCTGGCGGATTACATCCTATTATAAAAAAAGGAGTAACTTAGAAGAGGGCCATTCTCTCACTCGGTTAAGAGTCATACTAAGTCCCATTCTTGCTTGTTAACCAAGACAAAGAAGTCCCGGGCGCCACTATCTGTAGGAAGATAAGCTTAGGGGTGGATTCGAATGTAGAAGGAGATCAATTTACTTGTTACTTGATCGATGATGGTCGGCTCCTCACGCACAATCCACAAGAGGGTCGGTATCTCTTTTCATTGATGAGTAAGGGCTCGATAGAATGCTTGATCGATGAGGGAAGGGAAGGCCTTAATCAAGTCATCGCATTCGTCGCTCCCTCGCCTTAGTGGTACCCATCAAGTGGGACCATTGGTTGGCGGGGTCAAAACCTGGATAGCTTCTCTCTGTAAGGAATAGACTTTAGACTAACTTTTTGCCGTTTTTAGGTCGAACCCGCCGATCTTGTCGTTTGATGTGAAGCCATCAAAGATGAATCCCTTGTTTGTGTATTAGATTAGAATATAAGGCACATTTATGTCTCACACTTTCTTGGCAAAGGACCGAGAGATGAGGGCATGAACGAAGCAGCATAGAAATAGAATAAGAAGACGCTTTGGGGCAGGGGAAGGGGTTCCGGGAAGGTGGGCCCCCTACCACAAGGGACGAAAGAAGGAAATTGAAAATCCTCGGGCTTCATCAAAAGAAGGTGATACCCCGCACGAAGTTATTTATTGAAAAAAAAGCGGTGTAACTCGTCGAGGAGTTCATCGACCGTCGGAATGGGGAAATGCATCTTTCACAGTGACCGCGTTCAATGCTCGGTAATCGGTGCAGAACCTCTATGTGCCATCTTTCTTGCGAACCAACAACACTGGTGCCGAGTGTTATTGGATAATACCATCCTGTAACATGTCCTGCACTCGATTTTTATTACTTCTGATACTTCTGACTAAGTGGATAGCGGTATGGCAGGACCTTCACCGGGTTCCTTCAACCAGTGTAGAGTGGTCGTGCGAACGCAAGGGGGGCAATCCCTTAGGAACATCAAAAACATCAGTAAACTCCTGAAGTCAAAGGATGAGATCATGAGGCATATCCGAAGGAAAAGGAAATAGCAAAGGGTCGAAGGTTCCATAGACAAAGACTGCATAGTGAACAGCTCATCGATGTGTACTCACCCCTCGGCTCTGAAAGAGAGGGAGCTTCTGAGCTAAATCAATCCCGCACAGGCCTGGAACTTTACACTCAATGGAAAGCTAAAAGGAAGACTAAATCAGCTTTTAAAGCGATTCCAGAGACAATAAGAACGACCGGGTCGCAGGTGGGAGCAGTAGAAGCATTGAGATTTGCTTGTTCAGAGATGCTTCAAATTTCAAATAATATTTCGTTACCGGTAAATGCTACTTTTGATGAGTTTGCTTTTCGGTTCATGCTATGGTATCTACATTCCTCCCATTAGAAGAAGTCGGATCTTCAACTTATTACATGCCTGCGCTACCGGACATTGTGCTAGAAAGCATACCATTCCTACTAGAACCTCTCACTATGCTTCACACAGGCTCTGTAATTGATAGCAAGAAGGAGTGTGGGGAAGAGATGGTCTCTGTAAGAGAGAATACAATCACATTCCTTCGTCTTGAAAAGAAGCGTTAAAGAAGGCTGTGAACGCATGCATCGGGATATTTTCTTTTCCGGGAACGAGATCTTCTTTTGGCCAGGATATCGAGGAGGAGTTAAGGCCTTGTAGGCTGACTGGATGAGACCATTAAGACGTAAGGAAAGAATACCATAGCTAGAACCTTCTCTAAGTTGACTTCGTTGGAAGTACAATAGGCAAGGCTACTAAGAACCTGACAAAGGAAGTCAAGTGCTACTTATTACAAAAAACCCAAGTAGTGCGCTATTTATAGCGAAGGAGTTCTCGATCCGCCAGAGAACACTATAAGGTGGGTCTACCTGTCCAAGGGGGGAAAACTAAGATTAGATTAGCTCGAAAAGTAATTAGCTAGATAGGAAAAAAAATCAGTCTTATAGAGCGGAAACATTGAATATAAGCGACTCCTACCGTACCTCCAAACAAAAGGAGGATTGTTCTGTACGTGGACGGATGTAGAGGAACTGGGTTAACAAAGGGGGCTAGAACAACAGGGATCTGAGACCTCGTATGAAAGTCGGTTATGTAGGCGGACAACTCTTCCTAATCCTGCCAAAGTCCGGAGACCGGGGGTTCTTTGTTATGGATGGAATGAAATTCAATATACACAGGAGTCACGGTACTAGAGTAGTCTAAGTATATAGGGATTCCATCATAAATTACATAGTCAGAAGAGAACTATTTACCAGAGTTCGAAATAGCTTCAACGTGGTAAACTCTTTGATGTTGAATAAGCAGAGGGGAATTTATGCATCTTGCGCCCCGTAAAGAAAGGAAATATCCCCCTCTATGAGGCGAGGGAGGTTGGTAGCCTTCACCATACACAGCATTCTTTATGTTTTCAAAGCTCGGTATTTTCCCTTTTTAGAAATGCTAAGTAAAGCTGAAAAACGTGATAGACGTGTGTACTCGTGCGATACGGCTTTTCAGCCCGGGGGCAAGCTTCAAAGAGAGTAGGGGTGATAGCGGCTCTTATCTGTGAATGATGCGTGGCGTGCTCTCGCTCTTGTATTGGTAAATCTATCTTTGTTGCCTTCCCTCCCTGTGGTCGATCGGTCTATCTCTCTCTTTCTTGTCGGCTCTATCTCGATCTGGCACCTGATCTCTTTATGCTTCAGCCGCTGTGGTTCCGGGTAAACGGGCAACTGACCGATCGGGGTCTCTATCTCGTTCTGTTCCTGTATTTCCCACTGCTATACCAGCTATTTGTGCTTGGACTCGGGAAAGTCAATCCACCGAGTATGGATCCGAATCATAAACTCGCTATGGGATTTCCACTTCAACAGGGCACGGAATCAACTTAAGTTGCACTGCACTTGCTTATGACTCCACCGCTACCGCTCCGTGGGCCTCAGAAATGGCATGAACGGAAGCGAAAGCACTTAGCGGAGAATACTAACGCCTTGCTTAGCACCACACAAGTTGTTCACGTCGACGCGGGATATTAAGGAAAAGTCACTTCGCTAACTTACCCCTTAGTTCACTTTGCCTCGGTTACTCGATCATCTTCGGCTAGAGCTTGACTTTACGATCGAGTCTCTTCTTCGGATTGCCTCCTATATGGCTGCTTCTCTTCTGAATTCCGGAAAAAATCATCCACCTTGTACTTCATTAGGCCAGGACTTACATGCCCCAGGCTCATCTTGGATTGAACCCGTGCTGAAATGAAAATGGATCGCACGTGTTGCCAACACGCTTCGGAAGCCACCGGTTATAAGACCAAGAACAGATAGGATAAGAGCTGCTACGGTTAGCTCTTGCCCCAAGCACCCCGACTAGCTATCTCGAAAGAAATCATATAAAAAAGGGCTGCTGACTTGGCTTTCAGAGCATGCGTGGAAGGCAACTCTCTTTAGCATTCAACCAATTCATTCAGTCAAGCTTTTGCCCAAAAAAGCAGCCTAAGAAAGGAAGTTGGGAAAGCAGAATGCTCACTTGCACCAACAAAGCCTGATCAGTTAACAGCCTGTCTTCCCTTTTCGCTAGGACCTGGGGCTTTGATTCCTATCTTTCTATGAGAAAAATCGGGAATTGAATTGCTTCCATTAGCGTAGAAAAAGAAGGAAAGGCGGACTTTGTGGAGTTCAGGTCAATTCCGGGCACAGTCGCTTGATCCTCGAATGTAGTTCTTTCTTCTGCCGATCCTTCTAGTGCCGGCCTCTTCTTCGCCTAGCAGCGAAAGTCTTCAAAAGCGGCTAGTCGATGAGATTAGGCAGTCAGAGTGGGATCTCTTTTCGCTCATCCAGACAGATCGATCGTCTATAAGATAGCGGCTCGTCTATCTTCGACATTCATCTAGGTAGCTACGTCACTTCTTGCCGATGTGAGACTCACCCTTTCCATTGAGCTCAATTACATCGATCCTCTCCCTTAGGTCGAGTGTATTACATAACCAATAGTTATTCCTCGAGTGACTTTCTTTCCTCACAAACAAATGGAATGGGAATAAGGCTTTTTTATTCAGCGCAGTTGCAGCCTTATTATTTAGAAAAGGACAAAGCGCTGGTCACGTTACAGCTACTGTGTTGACTTTAACTAGAATACGATTAAGCTTCCACAATCGATTCGTGAGCACAGACGATTTGATAACAGAGAACAGTAACTCTTTCTTAAAGTAAAGGGCGTTTAAAGAGAAAGCGTGACTCTACCGCTTGGCCCTTTTTTGATTCAATTCATGAATTAGCCTACTAGAGAAAACTGCATTTATATATATATATAATAATATATATAGTATATCATTTGTGTCTCTGTTACAAGACGGCGAAACTAAATCGAATGAAATCCAATGAGAAAAAAGAATAAAAGAATTTTGAGGCTGTACACCTAATTTTCCTGGGACTGTAGTTCAATCGGTCAGAGCACCGCCCTGTCAAGGCGGAAGCTGCGGGTTCGAGCCCCGTCAGTCCCGACGGATCCAAATCCAATAAAAAAAGAAAAAAACCATTTTCTGTGAAAGGGAGACAAATAACAAATAGCATAATTTAATTCCAAAAGGGGAGGGATTTTTATAGATAGAGAGGTGAGTCGAGGGTAGCCTCCCGCTTGACCGATTTCTCGGAGTCGGAGGAAGATCTCTCATCTGATGACCCTGAACAAGAAGGAGCTGCACATTCATGCCCAGAGTAGGGTAGGCTGCTATTGAATCAGATCTTCTCCTATCCTAGCCGTCTTTCTGGTCTTGTTGGTGTGATCGTATCCAGTGCTTGATGCTATCCTATATGGATTAGCTTTCTTTTTTTATTTGTTTTTTTACAAAAGAAGAAGTGCACTGAGCCTTATAGTTCAGTTCGGCCAATTGGCCAACGCCATCTTCGGGTCGGGAGCCACAGAAAGAAAGGAAAGGGATGAGATAGGACGAAAGGTTCATCAAGCAGAGGAAAGAGAAAAAGCCAAAGCATCTCCCGAAACTATCTCATTATCCAAACCATGGCGTACTATGCCCGGAAAAAAGAAGGAAGAATCTCCGATTGACTCCCATGAATTCCTGCCTCCGCGTTGTATATAGAAGAAGTGCTTTTAGGTAACAAACGCGGGATATCCTGTTAATACATAATGCAAGGAAGGCCCGTTAAAGAAGGATTGGCAACAACTGATACTCTGTCTCTTATGAAATGAGTTGGAGCATAAGCCTAAACTATAAAAATAACACTACTCAAATCTTGTCTTGCTCCAGCTGGGCTAACACCTTCCTTGGAACCAAGCGGAAGGCGGACTAGACTTGCCGCCGAGAGGAACCTTGCATGTGATGAAATAAAATCCGGGGTCAAAAAGTCTTCCGTGGAATAAGAAGCAAGGTTTAGTGAAACAAGACAAAGAATGAAACACAGGTGTATCGTAAAACAAGAGAAAGAACAGACAACGGAATAGGCCCGCCAATCGGATGGAAAGTAGGGTTGGCCCCTTGCAAAGGAGCAAATGCTGCTGATGGACGGGCATGTACAGGTATAGGTATAAGGGGGAGCTTAGCTATTGGGAACTAGGGGAACTGGCCGCCGATGAATAGCCGCGGGCGGACCCACTGAAAAAGGGTTCAAGGGCGAGGGCGTTTTTGGCCCTTTCTTTTGGTGCAAGACGACCCTCTTACTTTAAGTAAGCAGTGGAAGCTTGATTGTAAGGGGCAGCTCCATGAGAAAAAGGAGACCTTGAAACGAGAGCATCTTGGCTCGTGGGATCTGGCAGCTAGGGCGATCCTGGATGGAGGGGCTTTTCACATGGATCATCACACGCTTTCGGGGAGAAATGACTGGGACCAAGGGAAGCGGCTATGGCCATCGTTTGCCATATGCAAGGTCGGATCTTGGCTAGTAACAGCCTGTTCCATTTGTTGCGCTTCTGACTGCCGAGCTGTAATTTATTCTTCTTGTCGATGATAAAGCGTCCTAGACCTTGAATTTAGGCAACTTCTTTCTTTTGAAAAAATCTCTTTCCAAGGGTAGGCGGTTAGAGTGTGACAGAACTTGATCGGAAGCAGTATCGGCTAACAGCAGTTCGCGAGCAAAGCTTAGAAGAGGACTCATCAATGTAGTACCTTGTAGTACCTTATAGCGGTACCCTCACTTCACTTTATAAGATGAAAGCAAAGATGTCTCCAGCCTGGTCTTCCTTTTGATTGGCGCCTTTCAAACAAAAGGCGAGAGCTGGCGGTGACCAACGCTTTACTTAAGGGGAAATGTATTCTAATGCTTCAAAAAAAGCGGATCATGATAGAATTCATTTATTAGCTGCTGAGGAAGCAGCAGGAAGAGCGGAAAGCAGATCTTCTGCTTTAACGCGCCTAAAGGCCCAGGTGAAGGTCCAAGGCAACTAGGATTCGAAGGGGGCCAGGCCCACTTCCTTAACATAGGATATTTCGGGCCTAGTGATTTTTCCCCGTCGGAATGGGAAACTGCTTTACTATTTCTGGCTGATGTCGTACTAGGCAGTCGATCTAGCTCTGGGAGTCCCGTTGACCAGGCTTGGATGAAATAGTCCTCTTTCATATGCATAAAAGGGTATAACCCCAACATCTCTAGTAGAGTAGGCACTTGCGGCTGCTGGGCATGGAATCTTTCTCTCACCTCTTGACTTAGCTTAAGCTTATCTATCATCAATAGTCTAGGCCGGCCCTTAGGCATTTTAGCTATATGCTATTATTCCTCTTGTATCTAGATCGAGTATCATATCATTTCCAAAGAAAGAGAGTATGCTAAAATGTATGCTATTATAGGGATAGAGCACTCTGTAAGAAGGTCCATACTGAGCTAAGTCTGCCCTTTCTATTAGCTGCTAGTAGCTCTCCTCTCTTCTTATAGCTCGGTAGTTGGATGTTTCATAATTCCTTTATGGTTAGAGCACGCTAGGATAGAAGAATAGATGAGTTTGTATCTTTCTTCGGAAAAAATAATGCATTCCATTAGCTCTATCCCTCTCTTGATAGTCTCTCCTTTCGGTTTAGAGCAAGCTAGGCCATATAAGATAGGAAGCTAGACTTGTAGTTACCCCAATTTGACCAATATATCCATGAATCCACTTTCTCTAATGACTCCTCCAAACCCAGCTGGACCCGGATTTCCTTTGGCACTGCCATCCGTCTTGAGCTTCTAGTATCCTGCAAGAGGGAAATGTAAAAACATTTTTCGTCTTTCTTTTTGGCTGGCTGGACGTACTATTCCGGCATCTGCTTTCAATGCTTGCTAGTAAACATTGTATCTTTCCTATCGCCCTTCCCATAGGCACCGTTCTATGAAAGGCACTATCGACTGCGCTTGTCTTTCTTGAGTACCGCACGATGCCACTGTCCGAAAAGAAAAGGGTATCCTCTACCCGACTTTCAAAGTAAACCTTCTTCTCCAACGAGAAATCTCGTAGGAGAATAAAAAGAATCTTACGCCCAAAAGTCCCTTTCCTTTCTTCTAACTCGAAATATCTTAAGAGAAGAAAAGTAGGCGCCTTGCATAGGTCGCATACTAATTATGCAGTTTCTTCGCCTCGTAGCCGGCTACTTTGAAAGACTTTTCTGAGTCCTGGTAAAAGTGATCAAACTGGATTTATCCTTCTTTGAGTCCCCATCGGTTGAAAGAAAGCGGAAGCTTCCCCTATTGGTGTTGGTGGGTACCCCTTCTTTCCGGTAGCTCTTGTTCTTTTTCTTTGGGAACCTAAGAGGGAGCCCTGTATGGGATATGCCCTGAGAGCGAGCCTTCGGTGATATCGAATACCAACTGAATATAGCAAACATTCTGGACTCTCTTTTCTCCTTCTTTCCTAGTGTAGTGAGTGACTTACCTACTAGTCGTAGGGCAGGAGCGCTAAACCAAGAAGGCTTTCACCTCGTAGCCCCTACAAAGCAGTTTCACCTCCGAAGTGAACAGCCGCGGAAGATGTTGGATATACCGATCCGATATACCCTGTAACTCGAAGTCAGAAAGTCGGAAAGAATCACTTTGAAGAGTCAGAGTCTAAGCGCTGTTCGCCTTTAGGAGGCTTGTCAACTTCTTTATACGGCTTGACAAGCAAGAGTCGAGAGAGAAGGCTAGACCTAGCTCTCATTTGATCAATCCGATCTAACGGAGGGATATTGATATCTGAGAGATCCGCCCATGATTTCACTGCCGCTGTATCCGTGTTGATTCATCCCCAACAGCAGTAGCTAGTACCATCTAATTAGGCGGACGCCCTGCAGAGGCTACAATGTCATTAAGAGCATTTGGAATCTCCTCCACTGAAGGAGAGGAGTGTTGGACGTTCTCCCCAATCACTGGGGGATTCTCCACAATAGCTGGATAAGTGATTTTAGTGTCCTCCACAATGGGGGAGGAAGAAGTCTCCACTTGCACCTCAGAGCCTGGCTTAACATTATGAGGGGAGTGATGCATTACCGGACTGTTGTTCACTACTTGGGCGACTGTCAATGCCCTATCAGTAACCAATAGGGATTGTCGATGTGGTGAAATCACATCAGCAGGGGCCTGCTTAGCTGGAGCGACCTGCTCTCCTCCATCATGTTCCTCGTCTGAATTACTATCCTCCACCAAGGCTGCAAAAGTGTTGTTGGCAAGGGGTGAGGCCTGAAGTGGATGGAGGGACTTCCTTCTCCTTTCCTTTGGACACCTCTTTAGGGCGATCGATTTGGTCCTGTCGAACTCGCGAACGACCACGCTTTGCATTATTCACCTCGGGGTCTTTCGACTTATTCCACTTACAGTTAGCAAGAGAATGACCAATCATAGTACAGTGCGAACAGTAATCAGGCAATCTCTCATAATCCAACGAGATGAAAGCACAATGACCATGCCTTTCGATCAAAACCGAATCCGGTAAAGTAGAAGCCAAATCCACCTCTACAAGGACCCTCGCATAATGACCAAACATACCTTCCAGGCAGTTCCTATCGAGCTTGAATGGTGTTCCAACTGCACGTGCAATGGCTGTGAGGATGGTCGGGTGCCAGTACTCCAGACTTAGCTCATAAATACGTACCCAAATCTGACGAGGTTCTGGCCTTGTACGGATTCAAATCCGGTATCCATCTCTGCAAACGAAGGACACTGGGCTTCACCAGCCATGATCCGCGCTTCCAAACCTTTTCCCTATCCTCCAGCGAGTCGAACTGAAGATTCAAGTATCCTCTACCAAGCGAAGCGGGAGTAGGAGAGGAATGAGGTAAGATCAGTTTACGGAACGCAGGGGAAAGAGCATTTTCTATCTCTGAGTGAATCTGAACTTAAGGCTTTACGCAAACAAGCCAATCATTTCTACTTAGTTCCACTTCTGGGTCGAAGCCGAGGGGAGTATAGGGTCTATGAAAGCAAATGGGTCGGTTACTCTCCGGTGCATTGAAAACTCTTTGATGTTTACATCAGGGTTCTGTAGGGTACAGTAGTTCCATCGACAGTACCGTAGCCAGTCCTTAATTAACCCATAGTGGACTATTCTAATAAATCTTTCCTACCGGCAAATAGAGGCGCTGCCCTTGGCTTCCTATCTTAAGAAGGAAACACCCCTCAAATAAGGATTGAAAGGTAGCTTGCTTCCAAGCCACAATTCTAATTAGAATGTAGAATGGCAAGTCAGTCTTCTCGGCTGACGTGACGGCAACCCTTGAGTTCACCGTTGTATATTGAATCTATTTGCAGGTGATTTCTACTCTCTCTTACGCTAATACATCATCCAACTTTCAGGCAGACGAGCAGTTGCAATTAGGAGAGTGAGGCACTAATACTAGTCATCTTCCCAAAGCCCCTTTGCCTTATCTAATCTAGTCTTGAGCCCTTTCAGTATGGTGCGCTTGGTTACCTCAGCCTGACCATTTTCTTGGTTGGGGATGACCTACCGAGGTGAACCAGTGTTCAATGCCAAGTTCTGCGCAGAAATTTCTTCATAGACTGTTCTAAAATTCTTTCCCATTGCATTGTCGCTAACTAAGATCCGCGGTACCTCGAAGCGGCACACAATAGACTTCCAAACAAAGTTCTGGGCCTTCCTCTCCATGATCTTCTCTGCTTCTACCGACTTGGTAAAGTAAGAAATTGCCAGAATTCGAAACTTTCTCTGATCGGTGGCAAGAGGGAAAGGGCCTATCATATCCATCCCCCACTCTGCGAAGGACCACGGACTTAGGATAGGGCTAAGTGGGGCTGATGGTTGATGTTGGAGGGATCTTTGATGTTGGAGGTTGGTCTGCCTTTGACATTTTTCACACCGGTGGACAAGCGCTGTAGCATCTTACTGATGACTCGGCCTGTAGTAGCCCTGTCTCAACACTTTCTGCGCCAAAGATCGTCCTCCGAGATGATTCCCACATATCCATTCGTTGACTTCCCTGAGCACGTAATCTGCCTCGCTTGGGCGTAGGCATCGGAGATCCGGAAGGCTGAATGATCTCTTGTAGAGCACATCCCCCATGAGGGTATACCTTGCAGCCCTGTAGGCGATCCTAAGTGCCTCATTTTTTTCTTCTGTCATCAATGAAATTATGTAGGTAAGGTATCGAAGTCTCTTTTCTAAGGAAGTCACGGAGCTCTCTTCTCTTTTCTTTTCTTTGGGGGAGAGAGAGATGTGGCACTCTTCATAATGATTTAGAAAGACAAGCAATAGCTGTTTTAATTAAAAGGCAAGGGTTTACTTTAATTAGCAGGCTCAAGGTAAATTTCTCTTTGAGTTCCCGCCCCAAGTCAAGGCGATGCAATACTCGGGCGATAAGTAAGAAGGAGTTCCAGGCCTTAGGTCCCGACCAGATCTGAGATCTTTCGAGATGTGAATCATAGCCTAGTCTAGTTTCGTACCCAAGAGAAAAAAGTGATGTCATATTAGACTTTCTAGAGAATCACCCATCAGCCTTCGGATCTGACTTTGAATTGGCTAGGGGGCATGAGCGGTAGTCAGCTGTCCTCGTTCTCCTCTTTCCTTCCGATGAAGGGATCTTGCTCGGCAGAAGTGATAGAGGCATATACTGATCTTATAAAAAGAAAAGCTCTATCGGAAACTAGTCTTTCATTTCCGTACCACCACTTCTGGAGCTAATCGATATACTGGTTCACCTGCCCCTTACTATCGAACTGTAACGCGCTTTCACACTGGATTTCTTTACGATCTCATGGGGGGACAGAAGAAAATAGAAAATCGTGCCCTAAGGCTTGATTGGCAAGAAAGAAAAGAAGAGGATCAAGAGGTACTTCCGGTAAGGGATTCTCCTTCCCTGCAAGTGATAAGGAAGCTAAGCCATAGAATCTAACCTAGGAATTGGACTACTTTTTAACCAATGAAAAGAAGGGGCCTTCCCCCTATAAGTTCTGTGGTAAGTACCGTGTCCCCCTATAATGACTTTTGCTCATAAAGAGAAGGAATAAAAAGAAGCAATTTCTTAACTCCTATGATCTGACCAATGTTCCTAGTTCAATCGATCGCCGGGAGGAAAGAACTACACTCGCAGTATGCCATCCCTGATTCCATTGATGGGCACTCGGTCAGTAATAGACAGAACAGAATTGCCATTCCCTCGCACCAAAGAAAGAATCCCTTGCACCAAAGATTAAATAAGGATTTAGTCAAATTAAGCAATAATACATCTCCAATCGACAATCAAGCTACAGACGAAGGCACCCAACTCAGCAAAGTCCTTAGCAAAGGCCGATGTCCCATCCTCCGCATATAGCAAATCCTATTACAACTTCGAAGATCTTGCTTTCTCTCAGAGATGAAATTGAATTATGTAAGTAAGATTGATAAAGAAAGATTACGCGAAAGTGATAGCTAAGTAGTACTGTAAGGGAGAGCTAACTAGTCAAAAAAGTACTTCTACGCTAACTATAGCTATTCTAAAAGCTAGTGGTCTTTAGTAGTAGTAAAGTAAAAAAGAAAGATCTTTTCTTACCACTCTCGCGATTTGAAAAGAGTCGAAGTAAGCTAGTCAACAGTTACGAAGTAACGAATAAATAAAGCAAGCAAGTCAACCTTACCTTCTTTACCTACTTTATTACCGATGTCAGAATTAGTAATATCTAACTATTAGGTTAGACTAGGTAACTGCGTCTATCTTTATAGATATTGAGTTTGTCTGAAGTAAGCAACTGAAGTAAGTGTTCAGTAAGCCCTCATCTATCTCTTATTACGTAATACCCCTCTCTATTCTATACTACGCGTTACCTTAGTTCTGGGTAACTACGCTAGACCTTAGTCTAAGCCTGGCGTTACGTTAGTGTAAGCCCTATAGGGTACCCTCTGGTTACTACGCCTGGTTAGTTCTGGTTTAGGCTGTAACAGCTTCTTCCCTTACCTCGTAAGACAGAATTTCTACCTTTCTTCCGGTAACTTCTAAAAGAAGTTAGGCATTTCTTTCTATTAGGTTAGGTAACGAATAGGTTACGAAAGACATTAAACCATCAGCTTTAGACAGAAAGTAAACCGTAATTCTTGCTTTGTCTTCTTTTGTGAACAGAGGCATTCTGAGCCGACTACTATGACTACATGCGCATCTAGTGCAGTGGCTTGGAAGCAAGCTACCTTGACCATCTTCCGAAGTTCTAAATAATCTACTGATCAAAGGCTGTAGGGGCGGACTGCTCTACATTCAGCCACGCCATAGTGACCCCCGTTCTTCTAGTTGCGGGACGAAATCCGGCAGCCAATTGCTGGCTCTGAATAACCAGCCCAGCAAGAAGTTCAATTCTTCCATAACATAACGGGGCGGGGTTGCGCGCGAGCCGAGTGACGTAGGTGCACAAGAGTACTTCGCGCCACAACCATCTCTTTTTTATAGGTTCTACGGACCGATGCCTGCTGCTTCATCTGGGAGAAAAGAATTATAGATATGCCGGTCATTAGAAGGAAGAACCGCCATAAAAATCTTCCTCGTGTATCATCTGTAGCAAAACTATGAACGGGAGCTAGCAATCCGGACCGTATTGAAAAGGTTCCTGAGACACAGCATGGAAGAGTCACAATATTAAGAAACGAGGTCCAAGAATGAAGAAGGGGTAGAATTACTGAATGAATACGAGCTGTAGCTAATACCCGAGGCATAAAAGAAGCATTTTCTACGGGATCCCAAAACCACCAGCCACCCCGACCTAATTCATGATGAGCCCACCAACTTCCTGGCAAGATGCCTACGGTTAAAAACCACCAACATGTCAAGATCCAAATTCGAATTGCTTCCTGGTCCTGGTCAGAGACCACTGTGTTCGCGCCGGCGGTCCAACAAAGAGGCGAAGTAGTGGTATCTTTCTTTCCATGACGAACGAGACGCTTCGCCTGCTCCCTCCCCGTGTCCACTAGCGCTCCTGTCCAGAGCGAAGAGAAGGCGAAAAAGCGCCGCCGAAGCAGCATGAGCGGGCTTCTATTGCTACGTAACAATAGAGCATGATAGCATTTTGCGCCCACATGTTTGAATTGGAGGGTAAAAAACGAGCTTGTTATACGGGATCCGACGCATCCAGCAGAGCGAAGCAGCGTTCCATTCTTTTCGGCGGCATCCTTCCGCATTGGCGGCGAGTGGAGTGCCACAATGGAATTCATCATTTTTGATCTACATAAGCTAAAGCCCATAGCACTGGCGACGTCTCCGGCATAAATGCAAGGAGGATGTATAGCTGATATAGGATCTTGTGGAACAGGATTTGATTCTGCAAGCGGTTCGGTACGAACGAATAAATTTCGAACAAAAGGATCAGAACTCGCTGATAAGAAAAGAGAGAAAAACAAAGCAATGCCAAGAGCTCCGTCAATCCGCTTTTCATCGATAGACGAAACTCTCTCTTTATCATCTCGTGCCAGATGCAACAAAGGACTCATCCTTTTTCCTTCTCGCGAACCACGGGAGCGCTTAGCGCCCAGAGGAGCAAAGCTCATTTTCGGGTAAGGGTAAAGCGGCGCATAAAAAAGGGCTGGCCCGTCAAAAGTCCGGTTCCTTCGCGAACGAAGTTCAGAATCAACAAGGATTCGTAGAACGAAGGGAGTGTACAACTGGGGCTTCTTAAAAGCACCACTTTTTTTTTCGTAACGAGGGAGAGATAGAATGGAGTTCTTCACGAAGTTCGAGACAAAGGAATAAAAAAGACTTTCTCTATGGCCTCCTCGTTTTGAGACATTATGGCTTTGGGGTCGACCCCAAAGAAGGAATCCATAAAAACTTGGGATCCGACACCATGATAAAATACTACCCTCATGATTAGACCATGTCCCTGAGATTTGATAAAAGAAAGGTGCATTAGCGGTTAATACGTTGTAATTGGATAAGTTATTAGGAATATGACGGAACGAAAGACCAAGGAAAGAAAGAAGAATACACCAAAATGCAGGTGCTGCACCAAACGCTGGTGGTTGTTTCTTGTTATAAGTGAATGCAACGAAAAGACCCGGAAATAACGAATAATGAAACAATTCATATATAGACATTTCGTGCTCATTTCAAAATTTATGTTATTCCCATCATCCGGTAACCACAGGATGATCCACAAGAAAGGTGGCAGGATTCGAACCTATGGCCGGCCCGCCCCTGACCTGCTGGGTTGGGTGGCCGGGTTAGCACCCCTCGTCGCCTCTGTACCCGAAACAGATGCGCTGCGCTACCCAGCGCGTAACTTTGTCTCCCCTACCCCTCTTCTGGTTATGCCATTACCAATCGCGGGTAACCCTCGGACCGGCCGCCCCTGACCTAATAAGAACGATTATCCTTATGACCAAAGAAGGACCAGCTTATTTACTTCTCGAGCGATAGTTCCACGATCTCGACCAGCTTCTTCGATCGCTGGCTCAGAACATTTTCCTACCTTACCCCGTACTCTAAGTACAAGATTCGCTTTCTTCCCCGGGCGAACTATTAGCTTCTTGGATTCCCAGATATGTCTAAGGCAGGTGGTTCGAGCATTTGACCTTATCCCCAGAATTTCATCCATGAAGCTTAGAGAATATAGAGAATTCACCCAGTCATATAACCAGGGTAAAACATCTCACTCACTCTATCTTACCTTAATATGCAGGCAGTCATTCGCTCGCTTTCATACAGGGCCGAAAATGGACTTCTATCTCTAGCGAATTAGAATGCATAAACTTCCCGTAGAGAAATCGTTCCTACCGGAAAGAAAGAACCAACCCTGGCAGGAAAATCCCAATTCAGATAACCTAGCTCACTGAAAAGCCTTTACTTTAGTTCATATCCTCTTCGGGCATCCATCCAATCTTTATCACTCACGGATTCCCTACTCGTTCTGGGGCCAAACCCAGCTCAGCAGTGAACAAAACCTTCCCAGCTTATGTGATCAGTCTCATTAGCTAGATCTCTCTTACCAGCCAGCTGCATTCTAAGATAGAGTCATGAGCAGCACAGCAAGCGAACGAGCTCACTTTTTCTATCGAGTATATGATAGATTCTCTACCTAAAAGCATCTTTCCCCTTCCCCGAAGAAAAATAAGGAGCCCCAACCAAACCGGTTGAGTTTATCCTATCGTGCTATCGCAATCTCTCCGCTAATCTAAAGCTTTCCCTCATTGGTTGTCCGCCGATTCCATTATCAAGAAGTGTATCCACGGCTTCTTGTACCAATTTCTCTTGACACATTACTAATTCCCCTGGCGTAGATCTACTTGTTGTTAATAGATCAATAAGAGTATTGTTCCGATA
>CAOJCR011149424.1:0-14492 GCA_948330485.1 Euphorbia neoarborescens | reverse complement strand
TATATATATATATATATATATATATATAAGCATTCAACAATCAAAAACCCGTACCTCAAAATCATGAATATAAATTTCACCATAACATGATTCAAGCTTATAATCTACTCTTCAAATCAACCACATTCATAATTACTTAATATCAACCACTATCATCTATCATTACTTGACCTTATTATCAAAAGCAACTCTAAACATCACAACTCATTCAAAAGAAAACATACCTTTATAACTTATCTACATTTCTTCACATTCCATACGCCAGGCCGCTTATTTCTGCCTGTACAATATCCTCAATTCATGTACCAAAATCATACTATAATTAAAACATAACTAATACTCAATTACACCTTGAGGCTTACACCTTTGCCTTAAAACACTTTAACATCTACAACCAAACTTAAATGAACTCAAAACTAAAAACACAACACAACTCGGATGTGGTCGGCAACGTTGTCGATTCGAAACTCACTTTTACCAACTTATAAAACTTTTAAAACCCAAATCGAAAATCGAAAATCCCTTTTTAAGAATTTACTTTGATACCAAATTGTAACACCCCGACCCTACTAAAACCTGAAAAGCATAGGGTAGAGTGTTACATGTGACATTTCTCTCCAATGACTCACTGCGTTGAAATAGAATCTCACAGCAGGAAAGAAATTTTAATTTAAAAATACTTTAAAACGAATAAATAATTGAGTTAGACTCACAATCCAATAAGAATTCCTATTAAAACCAAAGATACTTTAATAAATTGCAAATTTAAAACCTCAGATACAAAAATAAATTTAAAACAAATTCTCAAAATAAACCAAAACTTTGACAACCTTACAGTGGCTCGACCATCACCTCCCGAACTCAGTTTAATACAATAACATGGGCTCCTTTCCTAAAAACATTTTAAAACACTAAAATGTGAGACTTACGTCTCAGTAAGTGAATATCCAACATAATTGAAACGCATTACAACTTAACAAAACATATTTATCAAAAACCTTTGGAAAAACCCATAATTAATATAAATCAAAATCAACGAAAACTTTTCAAACAATAATAATTTCATAATTCCATAAACATTTCAATAAATTATAAATATAATCAATTCTTAAAATCAGTAATATAAACTTTATAAATCAAAATCATATATAATGCCATATCAAATTCATCCATCCTAGACTCGTCCCCAAATCACCAAGTACAATCAAATATACAAATTAGTCTCGCATGGTCTTACACAATCACTTTGCAGCCAAGTACCGAGACGATCGAGATCTTTATGAGCCACCTATCAATGCATGGACTTTCATAACTCTACCCTGCCATGCAACGATAGGACTTCGGCTGAGTGCACTCAGGCCTATCTCTCAATAGATAGGTCTTAACAAGATAACCAACCCGGACCCGTATAGATTGATATTTCTCAATAGAAATCCAATATAAATCCAAAACCATCTCACTTTCCTCAATTCATTTCAAACATACCATATACCGTAAAATTGAATTCCAATCCAAAGTCAAAGTCCTATATCAACATTATAATCAAAACATACTTCCCTTTCTCAATTATAAAACATACAAAACATAACCAGAAACTTCCAATTCTTCCAATATCAAAATCATTCAATCAATAGTCTACCTCAAAATCATTAACTCATAACAAAACAGTTCTTTATTATAACAATATAACTATCAAAATTCAAAATCCAAAAACTTATATTCATTATCCAAACAAAATTCCAAAGCTATAGTTGAAATTCCACACTCAATATCTTTACATAAACATCAAAATTCCATGATGATTCATACTTCAAAAATCACAAGAATTATATTATAAAATCAACTAAAAGGAAGATAAGATATTCACTTACATCTTTCAAGACGAATCAAAATCATCAAAGGAGCCCTTGAATTACCCAAACCAAACTCAAACTCCACCCCTCCACATGAACATCCCGTGTAAAGCTTCTCATCCCAATTTTGAGACGGTTACTACTATAAAATTTTATGAAACGAGAAAGACCTAACAAGAAAAGAAGGAGAATAATTAAAGGAAGAATTGAAGGAGAGGAGGAGAATAACGTGGAAATGGAGATAAGGAGAAGAAGATATTTTATATATATATATATATATATATATATATATATATATATATATTCCCAAAACTTTTCTCCTAAAATCTAGATATTTTATGTAGTAAAATCGCTCAACACGCCATGTTATAGATCCAAAACGTCTTGTTTGTTAAGAAAAATAAAGTTTCACAAACAGAATATACAACACGCCGTGTTGTCCCTTCAACACGTCATGTTGGTCTTTCCAACACACCGTGTTGAGTCAACACGACGGCATGTTGGCTTCTGCTAAAAATTGTCATCTTCCACTCGATTCACACGACTCGTTTTAAGAGTAACATATTGTGTTGCATACCTAGCGCGACATACTGCTATGCTGTCAAATATAATTCACTTCGAATCACCCCAAACACGATTCCAATCATCCCACGGACCCGTGATAACGTCCAACAAGTCATATTTTCCTCAAATAACTATAAAATCAACTCCAAATCATCAACACATTAGTCAAACATATTTTCAACATTCAAAACCTCAATAAATTTTATATTTTCATATTCCAAACTCTCAAAATCCAACTCAAAATATTCAAATCTCAAACTTCAATGTCAGTTATCAATCCCTATATGATAAAAACTTGTAACTCTCAGGTTGGGATGTTACACATTCGGGGAGAGAAAGATGGTATATTTTGCTATGGGACCCTCCTTTGCTCCCCGGATATGACTTTCCTACATATAGAAGCCATAACAACTTCCCCTAGGCTTCCAAAACATAAATATTAATCTGTTAGCTTTGCCTTTTCCATGTCCACATCAATGGTTAAGAAGCCTCTCATAGGAATGATAAAGACTCACCGACCTACGTTGAGACATAAGTCTGCTCTCGCATGCTAGTTATTGCTCTTTCTGTGTATTTATATTTCAAAATGTAGTGTTACACACTTATTTAGACTTAGGTCTCATTTCTATATGATCAATACCGCTTGATCACCTATCATCATAGCTATTCATATAGGGTACTTTAGTATAAGCTACATGTCTAACCCGCATCACTAGTCTAACTGAGAGCCTGTGTTGCATTATAGGGTCCGTCTATACATCATGGTCTGTCTATCATACATCACCATACGATTCCATGCCATTCATCACCAATATATGTTATGTCATGTCATGCACATAATGCCATGTCATACGTCACACATGATGTCATGTCGTTCATATCACATGATGTCATGTCATGCATCATCAATATATCTTATAATATGTTCATTATCAATATATTTTATGTCATATCATGCATAAATGCCATGTCATCCACCATACATGATGTCATATCATGCATCACCATAAGATGCCACGTCGTTCATCGTTAACTTGATGTCATGTCATTACTATACCATAAATGGCCTGTAGCAACACATAATCTAAGTGTTGCCCATGAGTGTTGCAATAGGTTTGGTAAAATTCAGATCTATGGCAACACATTTAGAAAAATGTTGCAGTAAATAAGAAGCTGTATTTTTGATATACTTTTTGCAACATTTTCATAACTTTTATTCATCGTGTTGCAAAAACTAAGGTAGTAAAAGGAGAATTTTTTCCCTCTACATTACTCCCTTCTAACTTTTAATCAAACTTAAATTTTCATTATATTTCGATTATAGTAGTTTTTAAAAACATATATAATACTAAAATAATAAAAAAACATAATTAAAATTTTTTACATTTTTATATTTATGGAATTATTTAACTTAATAAGATATATATATTCCTTATATAATTAATAAATTTTTATTTATATTAACATAAAAATATATGAATTAGTGTAACAGTTTAAGTTTAATTATTTAAATATATTAATAAATAAATAAAAATATTTTAAACTAATTTTTGTATAAATTTACTACATAGAATGAGTAAAATAAAATGACTAACTAATTCCTAAAATTGACAACAATTATTTATATTTAATATCTTAATAGTTTTTAACAATAAATAAATTTTAAATTTCGGTCCCGTTATACATACACATTAGTATGTACACACATCATACACACATAAAAACCCCTCCCTTACAGTTTCCTTCTTCCTTTAGATATCTCATTCATCAGTCGAGCCTCTCACAAATAACTCCCTCACAATCTTCAAATATCCGGCGACGATCCTCCTATCCTCTTCGAATCTCTGATGACCGTTCCTCCCTTTTTCTCTCCAACCTTCGACTATCTCCTCCTGAAATCCCTAATAGCTCCCTGCCTTTCCTTCAACTCTCTCATTCGACCTCCGGCGATGATCTTATCCTCTTCAAACTTCAATGGCGATCTCTTCTCCCTTCAGCTATCTATTTGTGTCCATAACTGAAATAATTAGATGCAAACTAAAACTGTTAGATGCAAACTTGAATTTATATAGATTTAGAATCTCTAGAAAGAGGTTGATTCTGAGCTATATGGCTAGGTTTTGGAGTAAATGTCTTTCTGGAAATACCTAAATTTTTAATTAATTTTATCACGTGGGGTTTCTAAGTTGATAAAATGATCCTGTTTCTATGATACTCTATGTCAATGCGAACAAAAATTCTAATTTTACGAAAGCTACAACAATCACATAGAGAAGAAGTGATATTTTATTTGATCCTTTATAACATATCTTTCTCAGTCCTGACTAACATTTTTTTGTAATGTTTCTATGGTCCAACAATGACACATTAGTGACTCAAATGCTTTGAAGAATATCGATTTCTGCTGCAAGCATCATAAAACATTAAAGACACTAATATATATAAAGAGAAACGTAAGATGAAACAAAAATGGTGCAAATATCTATGCCTAAATTTTACATGTACCATAAGCTTCACAGAAAAGCAAAAGTTGTTCCTTTTTATGCCCTTTGATTGCATTATAGAAGCCAATATGCTGTATTTGGATACCAATTGCAGTTGGGTTCTCTTACTCTATTGATACGAATTCTTAAGATTCTGTTAGTGGAAAAAACACTAGCTTATTTTATTTGATTCTTTAAACCCAGTTAAGTAGTTTGATTGCATATTGAAATTGCTTTACTCCCTTTTGAAGAGAGGGCAGGAAAATTACATTGTCAAGTCAATTTAATTTTGATATATAACAAGCATCAAAATTTGTCTACCAAAGATTCAAAGTCAATATCTTTTGTCCTTTTCTTTTAGTAATTCATGTTTAGTCCCTAATCTTTCTACATAAAAGCTTAAAAGAAGTTTTCATAATATTGTGTCACTCAATCAATATTTCTTGCATTTTGTTTTATTTTGTATTTGTATTTCATTTTACAAATATGCCTTAGTGCGCTTGCTTATCTCTATTGTTTACATCTACATGATAAAGTGTCACTTTATAGGTGCAATGTTAAGATACAATATATGTTTGATATAATTCTTTGTTTTGTTCATTCTTTGAAAGTTTATAATGTGTTAAAATATAATTATTTATATATTTCTTATAACAAAATCTAAGTTAAGCTCTCTTCAATCCAAACTCACTTAACCAAAGAGCTATGTGTAGGCTCATTTGAAGAGTATTGAAAACATTAAAAAGATATCATTCTTTTACATAAGCACTTGAAATTCAAGTTCTACAACAAAATTAAGGCTGAACAAGATGAAACTTGGCCCCGTACCTCTGAAGACCCATTGGTATGTTAATATTCATTGATAGACATGAAAAATTTATATTTTGTGTATAGTCTAATGTTATATATTGTTTTTTTTAGATTATGGATGATAATGTTATGATTGACATCACAACTTTTGATGAAGGAGATCCTAATTTAAGTAGTTTTCAAAGCTCAGCAATGGATAATGAGATTATAATCAAAGTATAATGGAGTTTGACTCTATTGCTGAGATTGAAGAATCATATGCCAAATATGGTAAGAATGAAGGATTTGGTTCCTTGAGGCGGAATACACATGCTAATATTTTACAATTGGCTTGTTATAGAGAGGGTAATCCTAGGACATGTAACAAAAAAGTTAACTCAAATGATGGATTTGAACCAGGCAAGACTAGTCATTCATCTAAATTGAGCAAGATAGGTTGTAAGGCATCCTTATATCATTCTAAAGATAATAACACAAATAAGTGGAGAATGAAAAAATTTAATACCCAACACAACCATGTAATGGTTAGTCCAAAAAGTAGAAAGTACCTTTGTACTCATAAACACGTTGCAAAATCAGTGAAGAATATGTCAGAAGTTTTCAATAGTCAGTGTCTTCCTGTTGGTAGAGTTCTTGATGTCATGAGTGACACACCTGATGATTGTTTATTCTCTCAAAGGGACAGTTACAATCATATTTCAAGTGTGAGAAAATATGCATTGAATCCTGGTTATGCACAATCTATATATTCATATTACATCCATGAATAAGAAAGAAATCCTGAATTTCTCTATTCTATCCAAGTAGATAGTGATGACAAATTATTGAATATCTTTTGGATTGATGCAAGGAGTAGAATGGCTTATAAGCTTTTTGGAGACACTGTTAGTTTTGATACCACATATAATACTAATAAGTATGAAATACCTTTTGCCCCTTTTATTGGAATTGATAATCACATACACTTGATACTATTTGGTTATGCTCTTCTACAAGAAAAAACCAAAGATACTTTTATTTGGTTATTTATTGCTTGGTTACATGCAACGGACAGAAAGCACCCTTAGACATTCGTAACTAATAAGGTCATTATTTGAATTTTTATTTTTATCAATGTACTTCACCTTGGTTTATGTATTAATGTTTCTTATTACTTACTTGTAAGATTCGGTAATGATGGATTCAGTCTCCAAGGTTTATCCAAATACAAAACATAGATTATGTATTAGTATATTACAAAAAGGTTTTCAGAACGACTTTCACATGTCTACCATGAGAAATTAAACTTTAAGGTATCATTGAATAATTGTATCCATGAATCTATATCAACAGCATTATCTGAAGAATCATGGTGCAAGTTATTGAATGAATTCAATTTGGAAATTAATGAATGATTGCAAAATCTTTATTCAATTAGACATTTATGGGTACCAGTATTTTGTCGCAATGCATTCTTTGGGGGTATGAATACTACGGGAAGAAGTGAGAGTATTAATGCTTTCTTTGATGCTTTTGTTAAATCTAGGACAAGTCTGAAAGATTTTAAGGAAATTTATAGCAAAGCAATTGATAGGTGATATAAAGATTATAGGAAAGCGGAATTTTATTCAAGACACAAAAATCCAAAGCTAGTATTGAATATAAAATTAGAACAACATGCTGCAAGTGTCTATACTAGTGAAAATTTTAAATTAGTTCAAATGGAGTTGGCTAATATTCTATCCTATAATAGAGAAGTAGTTGTGGAGGGTGATCCTGTGCAGGCATATAGAGTTAGCAATACAGTTGAAGAAGTTATACTGTGTTGGTACAATGCAATAAGTCCACAAATGATGCAAATTGTGAATGTATGTTATTTCAATTCAAAGGTATTGTGTACAAGCATATTTTATGCCTCTTTTTTGTTCATAATGTGACACAGATAACGAAAGAATTTATCCTTAAAAGATGGACCAAAAATGGTTGCCAAATCCTATAGGCTTATCTATCGTATGAACTGAGCGATAGTAGAGGTTTAGCGAGACACTTAAAATTACTGGCTTCATTTGCAGAATTGTATGAGATGTCAAAAAAATCATAAGCGGCCTTTGAATTTATTAATGGTGAGATAGAGATCGTTCGAAGACATGCAACCGCTAAATTTAATTTATCCGATGAAAATCTATAAGCAAGAATTTCACAAAAAAAATTTACATTAAATGAACATGAAATTCAAAATGCATATATTAGATGAGATCCGAGTGTGGCTCAAACAAAAGAAAGGAAAAGATAGTCCTTAAAAGATAATAGTAGAATTCGCAGTGGATTGGAGAGTACTTCAGATAACACAGTTAAGTGCAACGTTTGTAATAAAAGTGGACATAATAAGCGTACATGCCCCAAAGCGAGAATAAAAACTTTAAAAGGTAATTGGAATTTTATTACAATATTGATTAATATTTTTCTTATATCCATTACTCAATTATAATCTTGAATATTTTTTCTTTACAGGTGATTTACAATAAAGGTCTGGTTGTGGTTCTTGAAGTGTACTAATTGAGAGGACATGCTCATTTTTTCATTATTCCATATCAAAAATTTGAACCAAATGTAATTAGTGTAAAAATTTAGAATTGAAGGATACATTTTGATCATTTTTTTAAAATATCTTCCAAAAATAAGAATTTTTAGGCCACACATAATAATTGTTTAGATTTCTATAGCTCTATATATGCTTAACTGTAATACTGGTTTCTAGTACACTACTAAAAAGTTTTGATTTACAATGTTTTCTTGTTACTGTTAAAAGTGCAAAAATTTTGATTGAAGAGAACTCGTATATATAATGTGAAAGCTAATATATTCTTCTCTACAATTACAAAGCCATCACTATTAGCGTCTTTAGGGGGACTAAATTAGTCCATTGGTCTTTTTTTTCATGAGCTAAGATAAATACTTAAAATTAGCATACAGTTAAATATGATATGTTGTATGTAGAAACTAAATATTTTCATGTGAATATTTAAAACAAAAAAAAAGAATGTTGAAATTGCCAATCTAATTAAAGGACAAACAAACTCTGTTTGAAAGAATTCACTTAATTGACGTATATACATGAAACTGTAAACAAGCGTGTATGAGTTGAGAATTATGATTAGAAAACAACAAACAAGATTATTCAGTATGTTCTTATTACATCAATGCTATCAAAGTCATAGTCTTTTGTTTTCCCAACTTCCCCTTTTACTCTCTTACGTACATCAATTCTGGCTTTCCTTGATCCATACCATGTTTGTTTGTCTTTCCTGGACTATCCATAAAAGTTATTAGATATTCATAATCAAACTTTTGGATCATCATATTTATCAACATCTAATAGGACAAAAAATCCCGTATAAACTCAGTCCAATATTTATGTAGAGTGGTAATGAATGAAGTGTACACTTTTGTTAAATCTATAAATACTATCTAGCAAATAAACAAACAAATGATATAGTTAAGTCCATAGTTTATTTAAGATCAAATCCTTGCAAACAGCAAACAAATTATGGTCCCTTACTCTTTCTGACAAAGTTCTTATTTCAAGTATTGGTTAGGTTACCCATCTACACTAACGTTTCACAAAAGTAATAAATTAAATTCTAATGGCATGCTTCTTCTAAGATGCATCATATAAAGGTAAAATAGAGTTCCAGGTTTTCACTCTGATTCTACCCAAGATAAGATCACCTATAACAACAACAAAGAAACAACCCAATCCACGTGTACAACATAGAAGGAATGGCAATACAATAAAAAAAATTATGCTTTGAAATAACCAAAAAACAAATAACGACAACAACAAACATGTACATATCTTACATTAGAGCTAGTGTCCACTTTGATGTCAGTTGTGATATTATTATTCTTCATTTGAGTAGTGGCATCAATAAGAAAAAGCTCACCTTTCTTCACACCTGTGGATGTAATGGTCTACCATAATTCATATAGATAGAAAAATCAGATATCAAGGATATATCAGGCAAATTAGTCAATTCCATGAAACATAAAAACCCAATTGTAGAAAGACTACATAACATTGACTTTTTTAATGAAAGAGACCACTAGAATTTGTAAAAACAAGAATTTTCTATACCATCAAATTTTAGAGTAAATTTTTTCTAATTCTCTTCATTCAAGCACAATTTAAACAATCGTAACTGATAAAAATGAAAAAGGGCAATAAATAAACTCACAACTCTAGTAGGAGAATAAGTAGTCAAGGAGAACTTATGATCCGTTTGGTAGTCTTTGCACAACAAATCTACATAAAAAGGAAAAAAAATCAAGTAAAACCCTAAATATCAATAAACGAAATGAGAAACTGAGAAGCAGAAAAAGAAATGGGATTTCATTATACTATATCTCTAGCTTTCTTGCCGGTAGAACTATAAAGACCAAGGCCCTTTCCCTGATTAAATATGGAGATCTTTCCTTGTTGTTGGTTGAAGACGCAGAGAGGGAGGGATCCATTGTTGGTTGAAGATGCAAAGAGGGAAGGAGTTGTTAGGAATTTCAGCAAGAGATCATCGTCGAAGGTTGAATGAGAGAGATGAACGGTCAAATAGGGAGGATCATCGTCGAATGTTTGAAGATTGTGAGAGAGTCTTCTGCGAGAGGCTCAACTGATGAAAGAGCTGAACGAAGGAGAGATCATTGCTCGAGCTTGAATGAGAGAGATGAAGGGAAGGGAGGGAGTTGTTAGGAATTTCAAAAGGAGATAGTCAAAGGTTGGAGAGGAAAAGAGAGGAACGATTGCCGAAAGGAAAGGTAGAGGATCAGAGATTGGATGATTAAATGAGGGATTTTTATGTGTGTATGATATGTGTATAAACTAGTATATAAGTATAACGGGGCCGTTTAAATTTATAGCAAAAATTATTTTGATTTATGAATTTTATAGAGAAATGGAAATGAATTAAAAAACAAAAAAAGAAAAAAAATAGGCAAACCCTATTTCCCAATTTCTCTTAATCGCCTCTTTTCTTCGTACTTTCTTGCTCTCTATCTCCGCGTCTCTCTCTTTCTCCCTATCACTGTTCTTCACTCCCATTTGCTATCTTCCTTTCACCTTGTCTCTTCCACACCTGTAGTTGTAACCATTACTAAATTCATTTATGTTGTATCTGTCACCATGCTGAAGTGTGGTGTACTGGTAGAACAAGTATGGTGGTGGTTAAGTTCACCGACAAGGCAAGCATAGTAAGGCTCTTCCTCCAACTCCTCCTACAGAACGGCTAATAGTATGTGAGGTATGTCAACTTAGTCTCTGTACTTTTCATGACTGGTTATTTTCACACATACGCTTTGATTTATTATCGTGAAGTTATTACTAACCCATTTTCAGGTTGGGTGAGAGAAAGGGAGGGGTGCTATAGAAAACCCCCTCTCCTCGTGAACTATTGCAGTTGCAATGCTGCGCATAACGGTTGAGTGCTCTTGAGGTAGTTATGCCATTAATAACCATTTCATAAATTTCTCCCATAAAATCTTTATAAACCTATTTTCATAGGAAAAATCTATGGATGAGAAGTCCACAAATTTTAACCAGAAGGGTTCGATTGTTAGAAGTAGAAAAGATATGAATGTTGTTATTGATGTGTTTATGAGTTTACTAGTTCCTTGGATTCTATTGAATTTGACTTATTCTTTCCTTATTCCTTTGTCTTTCTCTTACTTTCCCCTTTTTTTATTGTCTCTCCTCAACTCCCCCTACTCTTCCTTATTCCTTTCCCCTTCTTCTTCTTCCTCATCCTCCTCCTCATCTGTTCCATGTGTTATTTTTGTCAAGGGATCTACGGAACCCAAATGTTGTAGCTACTATTAGTTTTCAATTTACCCTTTTTTTTGTTATTTCTAAAGAGACAAATTTAGTGTAAAAGCAACGACTTTTTGGAAATTTCCATTTGAAGCTACTTTGCATTGAATTTGAGTTTTTTTTCTACTATCTAACTTACTCTTATTACATCACATGACTACTATCTAACTTACTTTCATTACCTCACATGACTAATCCGAGTTTTCTTTTACTATCTAACCTACTCTCATTGCGTAGTGTGGATTTAGATCACGTTACCCTTTCTTTTATGAATTTGGATGTAAGCTAGCACCATTGTAAGTTTCTTGCCTATCCTTTTTACTGATGCCTGTGATTTAAATCAATATAATCAATATTAGAACGCTGTGCTAACTATTTAAAGTGGCATAGGAAAGTGAACGCATCTATCTGAGCTTAAATTTCATTTTCAATAACATGATGCTACTTTGACAGCACCTTTTTTATGGAGTTCCATGGTAATCTTGTTTCTACCATTAAACTTTACATGATGTCAGAAATAGTTTTCTATTCATGAAAATTTCCACTAGTATCAATTTTACCTTTATTTGTGTAAGAAGTCTACTCATTATTTATTCATCTAATAGCCATATGATAATATTAACTCATGGAATGAAATCTCAAATGATATGTGTACTTCCTGAGTTTTTCATTATGGAAACTGTTATATTCAATATGCATCTACTCATTTAGGGTGTTCACTCAACCATTTGTTTTACTGCTATATGGGCAAAATTTTATCCGAGAGGAGAAGATGATAGTTTTGAAAGAGAAGGCATGGTAAACACTGCCTATTTGACTGTTCATCAATTGTCGATAGAACTGCCATTTATTGCCAATCATTGGCTTTAATAGTGAGTTTTCGTTATTATAAAAATCTCTATTGACATTATAATATCCCTCAATTGCTTGCAGTTATTGAGTAGGGGTTTGACAAATGTGAGAGTATCGATATTGTAGGTTTTTCTTAATATTTTGCTTCGACACAATCAAAATGGATATGTTATCATAAGTTCTCATGTCTTTTGATAAAATCCATATGCATTGCAATGATTATAACTTACTTATTTTTGGCATGATTATCTTTTTGATGATTCTATTGACTTTGTGACTATTAGTTGATATGCAGGCTTTAACTTTGGTCCATTTTTAGTGTCTCGGCTATATTCATCTTTTATATTATGTTGTTTAGCCTCTATTGTTATCTTTTAATATAATGTTTTATACTTTTTTAAGATTTAATCTACTGATGTTTATGTAATGCTTATTATTGTTGTCTCTCTCTTGAGTGGCTTTAAAGTGGTCTTATCTCACAATGTTTGACATTTATAATGCCGATGGAATGATGACCATTTGTCTATTGGTTAATTAATTACGCAAGTAACTGATATGTTGATGATCTCTTCATTTATAATGCCGAAATTAGAGGACTGCTGAATATATTCCTATAATTCATGGGTACTAGTGGCATGTTTCAGTCATTGTATGGTGTTCAGTATGTCATTGACAGACTCACCGAATTAGAGGCTAATGCTTGTAGGAAATTATCAGGTACAACAGCTTTAAATAATGTAGTAAATTACATTTTGTTGTAGCATGTGGATAAATAGTTACTGTTGTACCTTTTTTTTGCTGCTAGGATAGAATATTGAAAACAAATAATATAATTTATCAGGTACTGTAGCTTTAACTAATGTAGTAAATTACATTCTGGTTTAGCATGTTGATAAATAGTTACTGTTTACCTTTTTGTCTGCTTCTAGGATAGAATATTAAAACAAATAATATGAATGACTCTAAATGCTCTGTATTTTTGTTTGACAAGCTACTGTATTTTCAACTGTAATGGATAAATGACTCTAAATTCTCAAATATATTTCTCCTTCCTATATTACAGGTCTTCCTTCCAATGAGGCAATAAATATGATGATGGGGCTCCAAGTCCGAATCAGTCCTTCTCCCTTTAGTTGCTAAAACCATTCAATTTCCTACTACTGCCTTATATCCATCTAATTCTGAAGGTTCTGGTTTTCTTATATATTGTCTGGAGCTAGGTTAAAAATGGAATCTCCTTTTTGTATTTCTAATGTTCTCCAAACTTGGTAATTTTCTACTTTTCTTTTATATGCTATAGCACACTGATGATTATATCCAAACAAGTAATCACCCTAAGATGATCAATTTTAATTGCTTTCCTCTTTGAAATTTGGTAATTGTTGGAGATGACTTGTTGGTTACAAATCCAAAGAAAATAGCTGAAGCAATTCAGAAAAGGCTTGCAATGGTTTACTTCTCAAGGCAAAGCTCCAAATCTTGTTCTCAATCTCATGCCTAGCTACTCTTG
The DNA here is from genome assembly GCA_948330485.1 of Euphorbia neoarborescens. Classification (NCBI taxonomy): domain Eukaryota; kingdom Viridiplantae; phylum Streptophyta; class Magnoliopsida; order Malpighiales; family Euphorbiaceae; genus Euphorbia; species Euphorbia neoarborescens. Next base: position 584 of record CAOJCR011149424.1, on the reverse strand, counting down.
CTTAACAGAGGATTTATATTTAGATTATTTATCAAACAGAAATGACAGTAAAATGTTATGAAATGTTCCACCTGATTGCTAATTGGAAGCTAATTCGTATCAGTAAATATTTTAGGTAAACCAGATTGGTACAGTGACGGAGCCCATCAGAACTGCACTCCACTCAAAAGTTAAAGCTTGGGGTGTAATGGTCAGCCACCAAAGTGGTGAAACAGAAGTAACTTTATTGCATATCTTTTTGTAGGCTTAGCCAGTGGATAGGTTATATGATCTAAAATTTAAAAAAATGATATCTGTTGTATTTAACTAAAAATGTGGATTCTTGTATCATGTGCACAGATCAAGACTCGAGCACCATGCAGAAGATATTGCTTGGCCAAATATAATCAGGTAAACTTAATTTTTCAACTGAGCATTAGTGGTTCCTCCTGATTCAAATGGTCTGCATGTTTCACTTATATACCAGACATAGATGTTCTAAAATGTACCATAAATTGCTAGAGATTGTTTTTGTACGTGTAGTATCAAAGAACATGCCTGAGAAAGCCTACTCAGATAAATGCTAAGGATTTGTGACATTATGT
>CAOJCR011149303.1:0-10770 GCA_948330485.1 Euphorbia neoarborescens | reverse complement strand
TTTTCTTTTTTCAACTTTAATTGAATGTTGTCGGAAAAAAAAAACATAACTGTCACAGGACAACTATATCAGTGTGTCCAACTAATTTGAAATCTTCAAATTTTGAGTAAATTAAAATAAAGTTATCTTTCATATATATATATATAGTCAAGGCTAAATTAACACCATATAGTTGACACACTTTGACACATTTAATGTTTTAACCATTGATCATCCAATGATCCAAGGGTTGAAATACATCCTATATTTCAACCCTTGGATCATTGGATGATCAATGGTTGAAACATTAAATGTGTCAAAGTGTGTCAACTATATTGTGTCAATTTAGCCTTGCCCATAATACTACAATCAATAGTTAAAATAAATTTATTGACAATTTAGACTTGCAACTATAGATTTCGAAATCAAAACCTATACTTTGACTCACATAGAAAATTAATTTATCAGTTGTGTGTGCTAGCATAGAAAATTAATAGCTCTTTTATTTAATAATAGTGGACATTTAGAAAAAAGTAATGGATAATTTACAGAATAATTGATAAATATATTTTAATCTTTTATTTAAAATAAAAAATATTTTCTAATTTTATCAAATGATGATCCATATTTTTATATAATTTTTAATTGTTTATAAAATATTAATGCTTATCTAAAATAACTAAATAGCTATACATATAAAATTCGCAATAAAAGTGTAATACACTAATTACGATTAGAATTTATATTCATATAATGTTTCTTTCTTAAAAAACAATATTTTACTTTTTATATTTAAAAATTAATAATTTTATTTTTTTAATTTTTTAAACCAAAATAATATACAATAAAAATGCATCTTTCAATTTTGAATAAACTCATATAAAATTGTTAAATAATAACTTCAATTTTTTTTTCACTCAACTATGTTTATAAAATTTAAATCAAACCTCTCTTTTAGTTAAGCAATTATATAATAATTCTAAAATATTAAAATTAATTTTTTCTTTCATTTTTCTATAAACAATTTTGTAAAAATATATATTGGGACTACGAAGATATATATAAAAATATTTTTAAAGCGTAGTTAAATATAACAAAATTCTCAACAAAATAAATAAATATGTCATTACATATTGATATATGTAGATACAAATAAAAAATATTTTGATCGAAAAGATATAAAAACACTTTTTATCTATTTAAAATTTAAACCGTCGATAAAAAAAATAAAATGCCTATAATTCTTTTAAAAGTGTCAGCAAATGTTTTAATAATTGAAATAGATATTTAAAATTATCTTTAAATAACGATTAAGTCGATAAAATATAAAAAAATACGGTTAAATTAAAAAAATAAAAAAATAAAAATATATAAATTTAATATCGTCGTAAAAATGTCGATATAATCCATTATTTTGAGTGCTTCAAAAGAATATAAGATAGCACAACTTTAAAAAGAAAATAAAAATTGAGCATAGTAAATTTCTACTTGAAGGAGTTGAAAATTGAAACCACGTGTTAGATACATGATGTCCCTTATTAAGCGCCCCAGGTGCTTAACATATATTCGCTATTCGGCCGACCAACCGAACAAACTACACAGGAATTCCTATCAAATGCTCCTATAGGTGGCGTACAACCACTAGACAGATGCTCTGGAGATTGCCAGAAGCAACTTACACTCCATCTGTGCTTGACACACGACCACTTCCCTAACATTCAGAAAATGGGGTGGGCGGTTGGAACCCGACAACAGCCATCCCCTAGGACCCACTCAAAGAACTCTCAGGAGGAAAGAGAAAAGATATCATCACATTTAATATAGCAATTAATGATGTAAGGACAAGGTGCGGCCCGACAAGACAGCAGGTGTCCAGAGGCAGCCACTTGTCGAAGTGACAACTGACAGAACCAGGTAGGTCATGCCTCCAACTCTCCTCTAACAACGTGACATGTGGAGACCAAGGTCGTTGTATAATCTACAAAGTCGACACAGGTAGGTATCTGATTCTTCTCACTCAATTCACTAACAAGTATTTCTATTTCCTTCTCCCTCCAAGTCACTGACTTAAGCATTGGAGTATTTTAATTCGGGAAATCCGACTTCGACCATTTCTCTCTTGCAGGTTGATGGAACCTTCGTATGGCAGGATCTCCGACGACTTATCTTACACTAGATATCAATTGGTGCAGTGAGCGTGGAACAACTGTAACAATGACTCACACTGTAACGAACACAAACCCTACAAATTCCTTTCTTCCAATTCTGGCCCCATACCTTGCCGGAGCTCTATCACAGATGAGATTCAAAGACCCTGCTTCGGCCCAACAGACCATCGTGGCCCACTACGGCATCACCCAGAGCATGCCGCCTTATTCGGAATCCCCTTAGTCCTTACAGCAGTAACCTTGAGTCATCAGCCGTAGGTTATTAGGATAACCCATCAAGCTCCATTTCAACCTTACACCAGTGCCTACCCCCCCCCTCCCGCCCCGCGCGCGCGCGGGCAGGCCCAGAAACATACCATCAGGATCCATCAACGGATCCCTCTTTCTTTATATAACTATTCGTAGGTGTACGGGCCATACCCTTGGCCACAATACCCCAGCATGCAAAACTCGCCACATCATCCCCACACTGTCCTCGTCAATATGTCCAGTCACACACTCCTTTGGGGATACCTCAGATACCCCCATCGACTCTTTCCACTCCAATCCAGTCCACTCAAACATCCCAACCGATGGCGGTCCTCCTAGCTCTGGCCATAGATCTATTGGCGAATCCTAGATTTAAAACTCTTTTGAGATGAGGGCTGGATAAGTACAACGTGGAATCTATAACTTGGCCAAGTCCCAGTTCTGCAGACATATCATTGACATGCCGTTTGACTCAAAGTTCAAGCAGATAACCATCAAGGATTATGATGGGAAAGATAACTCGAAGAGCCATATTCGTACCTTCATAGAAAAGATGAGGATGGCTGGCGCCATAGAATGCTTCATGTACAGGTTGTTCACTACAACCTTACGAGGTCCAGCCTCTTTATGGTTTGATAATTTGGACCCCGGATCTGTCATAGGATGGGACCACCTGGAGAAACTTTCCTGCACCAACTTCTCAGGCTCTATACCCATTGGTAAACCATCTCGCAGTGTTCATAATATGAAATAGGCACTGAGAGAACCCCTGAGAAAGTACATAGAGTGTTTCAACTAGGCATCTCTGAACATCAAAACACAACCAATGAGAAGATGCATCACAACCTGATCATGCACAAATCCAAGGACAGAATCGGCCTGATTACCTGGGCTAAGTGCTCTGTGGAGGTGGAAGAGATGAAGGAAGAATCCCATAACACTGGAAGAGTATAGTCCGGGCCCGTGTCCAACTGCCAGCGGAGCATAGTAGGAAATGGCCACTCCCGGTAGGACAGACCAGACCATTTTAAAAGCAGAAAAGAGCACCAGTTTACACCTTTCCCCAAACCTGCCTACAAGGAGATATTGGACACGCAGACAGACAACAGGGCCTCCTCCAACACCCACTCCATAGCCAGCCAACAGAAGCCCTATTGTAGGTACCATAAGTCAGAAGGACATAGTACCAGTGAATGTGGGATCTTAGCTCAAGACGTTCAAACAATGATCCAAAAAGGAAGGGCCAGACCAGCGAAATCAAGGTAGAGCAATGCCCTATAAAAGTCATAGGAAGACAGGCAGAAGGATGCTCAAGATAACCACCGGCAGGCCAGAGGAAGCAGAGGATGGCCATGATTATCGCAAGAGGGTCAGAGAACACACCAGGGCCCAAACGGTCAAGATGAGAAAAGGCCAGGCCGCAACAAGCAATAAGGGAAACTTTTCACCCCTTTGAGGAGATTAGTGACATTCCTCCTGGCCATGCGGATGCCCTAGTGGTGGAAGCAGGGTTAGAGGGCTTTCTGGTCAAGAGGATCCTGGTTGATACTGGAAGTACAGTGAAGCTTATCACAAGACACGCGATAGAGAAAATAAAGCTAGCACCGAAATGAATCCAACCCATGCATTCTCCTTAGGTAGGTTTGGGTGGCCATCCTGTGTCGATTGTAGGATAGGCCTCGATGTCCCTAGAGGTCAGTGATGACAAGCACATCTAGCGTACCAATGCTATGTTTACCATCTTCAACGCGCCTCTGGCATACAACATCATATTACATCGTCCATTCTTGGTAGAGTCAGAGGCGGTGCTATATCTCTGGCACTTAGCCATACAGATCCCTATCGATGGAAAGATGGTCGTGGTCAGAGAAAGCCAATGACCAGCACAGGAAAACTACTTGGCATCCCTACAAGCGCCAGAAAAGCCTGACTGAAGGAGGCGAGTGGAAATTTTGAGGAAGGACGGGAAGGCACAAATGTAGAACATCAACAAAACACCAGAACTGAAGTTCAAAAAAAGTTAGAGAAAGGGCATGTCAAGTCTCTATGTAAACCTGTAAATATAAAAATGCATCTTTGTTACATTTTGTTATGGGTAACCAACTGTAAACAGTCATGAGGCGGCTGACCTGTCACCCATCACTGACCTAGTTAACATCAGGAAGTGATCGACCAGCTCTCCCTCGCTGATTCTTCATGTCATAAAGTGATCGAGCATCTCTCCTTCATTGGCCTATTAAATAAGTCATGAGACGGCTGACCCGTCATCTCTCACTGACATAATTAACATCAGGAGGTGATCGACCTGCTCTCCCTTACTGATTCTATTGGTGTGCCCTAGGTTCGTAGACATTGATTCTTATGTATATTGTACATATGTCATAACATTGTATCAAATATACATTATAGTGTCATATTAATATAGGCATTAATCCGTATATTTTATACCTTGTGCTATAATAACATATTGAGTATCTATTGATTTTATATCATAAATAGATATTCCAGATTTGTTCTAGGTTATGAGAGTGAATAGAGCTATAAACCTGTGCATTTGTTAACAGTCCGAGAGTCAAGAGTATATGTTGTACTTCTTGACTGTGGATGTTAAGAATGCGGGTAGGTGTGCATCCCACACGGTTGGATAGATCCACACAGAAAACACAATATGGTTTCGTCGCCATAAGTGTTTCTTGAGTAGGACTTGTTTTATGCTCAGATCTAAGATTATTATAACATAGCATGGGATCTCATACACTTTAACATACACTTAACAAGTCTGTAACAGGATTCCAAATACGAGTATGATTGGATTGGCCAGTGAACATGTTTATGTTAATAATGAGTCGATGGGATTGCCACTCAGTACCCCCTGAGATGATATCACCGGCCACTTGATGGAATGAGATTGTGAGTGTGTGGCCACATCCAAATGAGTTGGGTACTCGTTTGTCTCAACGCTCTATTCTATATCAAGAAAGTAATAGTAGTGTTGGGATGACAGAGCCGTGTCCCTTACTATATATACTATAGATATCCGTTGGTGAGAGATAATACAAAAATAGCTACCAAGATGGATTCTCTTTGAAAGATACTACAAGTAGTCTTACTACAAGTTGTCTTAATTGGAGGCTATTATGGTTTGCTAGAACTCACTAGTTGTCTGTAGGTCCAGGTCTACTGCCAACATAAATTCAGTCCCACAAGATCTTGCATATTGAACTACTAGTCATGGATATGATAATTACTGACGGGGATGAAATTATTAATTAAATAAATATGGATTTAATTTTTATATTTGATTTAATTAATTGTGAGATTAATTGCATTAATTAATAAGTTTACACAATACAATTAATTAATTGAAATTGAGTGATAAATTAATTGAATTATATAAAGTAAATAATTAAATAAAACATATTGTGTATTTTACTTATGTGTAATTAAATTATTATGGTGCAAAATTAATTTAATTAATAGAGATGTATTTATATAAGATTGACATATTATTCAATTTATATAATTACATAATTTAAGTAAATTAAATTTTGATCTATATTTAATTTAATTTGCTTCGATTTTAATTAAAGAAAATGAAAAATAAATAAGTAATTAAGTAATATATATATATATATATATATATATATATATATATATATATATACACACACACACACATACACGCAGCTCAAGAGCTACTTCTCTCCTTTGTTCTTTCTCTTTTTTTTTTAAGGAATTATGGGTTAAGAGGAAGGAGTAGAGAAAGACATCTGGCACCCCTTCCTACACCTCCTCAAACTCAAAATCCAAAGATTTTTATTAATAGAAGATCTCGAGTAGAGATCAATTTTTTACAAAGAGACAGAGGATTTAAAAATACATCTTGGAAAAGGATCCTAGGATGAGAACAATTCCAAAGAAAAACCAAATTATGCGCACATTTATAGAAGATGTCAACATTGTGGAAGTCCTCATGATAGATATGAGAATTTCGTCGCTTCCAAATTTTCCAAGCCAAAAAAAACCAAAGAGAGGAGAAAAAAGATCTCTGAGTTACGTTGCGAAATAATCCTCTCAATGCCAAAAGAACTCGTAAGAAGTCTGGGGAATAACAAAAGGAATGGCTAACCACTTCAGCATGTAATTCTATATTTTGAAGCTCTCATGACAGTGGAGAACAATATGCTCTTGGTCTTTCTCAAAAGTGCAAAAGGGGCAGATAATATCAGACTCTGGAATAATGTGCCAAGCCACAAGGAGAGAATGTATAGGTAAACGACCATGGCATACTAACAAGAAAAAAACTTAACTTTCGGAAACACCACTGATTACCAGCCTACTGATGAACATCTCGAAGTTAATAAAGAAACCGTTGCTGTTGCCTGAAAAAAATGCTTAAAACCAGCAGCAGTGTAATGCCTTCCTTGCCAAACGAAGCCATCTGATCGAGGCTATAGAATGATGGACAACAGTATAGAGGAAAGCTCTACATGCTCCTGTTGACGACGGAACCAGAACAGTCGCCCAGTTGCATAAGCAACCTCAGTTAATGCCCTAGCCACTGTGATATCCAGTTCCACTGCAAAAATCTGACAGTGCTGGAAATCGAAGCTGTAAAGGAGAACCACCAATCCAAACGTCATCCCAAAATCTTGCCAAATTGTCATCGCCCAGATTGACATATAAATGAGCTTTAAAACAGTTCCAAATGGATTGGTTTTTGAAACATGAAGCCAGGATTCTGCACCAAATGGTAGAAGAGGAACGAAGAGCATCCAAATTCCAAGAAATCAAGTTGGCATCTTGAACACACATAGAAGACCATAAAGAAACCTACGGGGACATTCGAGTTCTCCCGATCCGTTTCAGAAGAAGCGTAGCATTCGATACATAAAAGTTTTGAAGATTAAGACCACCCATGTTCCATGGGGAACAAATCATATCCCAACTAACCTTACCTTTCCATAGAAAGTTGCGCATATATTGCTCCAGTTTTTTTTACACACCCACTGGCATTTTAAAAATACTCATGAAGTAGATTGGATTACTACAAATTACTGATTTCAACAAAATGAGACGGCCAACATAAGAGAGGCAATATCCTTTACACATAGCGAGTTTTGATTCAACTCTATCCACAACCGGACTCCAATCTTTAATAGAAAGTTTTTTGTAAGATAACGGGACACTGAGATATTTAATCGGAAGCTTTGAAACTTTACATCCAAAAGTTGCAGCAAATTGAGTGGTAGCACTCTTTGGGATATTTATGCCAATAAGTTCACTTTTAGCATAATTAATTCGAAGTCTCGAAATTACCTCATAGCATCGGAGAACACGTCTAAATGTAAGAACCTCTAATGTTCAGCTGGTAGGAAACAAAGAGTGCCATCTACAAACTGTAATAGGGAAATGCAACTGTCATCCACAAAGGGGCGAAAACCTATCAACAGATTCAACTATATTGCCTGATCAACCAATTTCTTTAATCCTTCAGTGGCTAAGGCAAAGAAAAAGGGTGACGGTGGGTCACCCTGTTTAACCCCTCTATATAAATAAATAGAGTTGGTTGGGATCCCATTGATCAAAAAAGAAGTAGAGGAGTTCTGTTGGTAACTCTTCATCCAGTTGATCCAAGTCGCAGAAAAGCCCATAGAATTGGAAACACGGTCTAAGAAATCCCAGGAGATGCTATCAAAAAAGTCAAGCTTTAGAAGTAAGCCTGACTTCCTATTATAGTGCAAATGGTGAACCAGCTCAGACGCGACAAAAGAGCATTCATGAATATTACGGTCGGGGACAAAGCCAAACTAACAAGAAGAGACTGATTTGGGAAGAACACACTTAAGCCGATTAGCTAGCAGTTTAGCAAGGATCTTGTATATACCGTGAATTAGGGCAATAGGCTTGAAATTCTCCAAATCCTTTCTACCCTTGTCTTTAAGGACCAAAACAGTGAAAGAAGTCTTGAAATGAATAGGGAGAACACCCAAATTGTGGAAATGATGTAGAGTCGAAAGAATATCTTTTTTGAGAACTGTCCAGGCTTTCTTATGGAAGAAATCATTAAAACCATTAGGCCCAGGGGCTTTATTATCCCCACAAGAATTGGGAGCATCCTACACATCCCTTTCAGAAAAGGGTTCCCTCAATCTAGCATTATCCACTGAATCCAAAGTAGAGAAGTTGAGGCACTGAAGACTGTAGGGTACCACCCTACCTGCTTTGAAAAGTTTTTTGGTGAAATGCAACCAAGCAATCTCGAATCTGAATAGGATCCTCCAGCAGAGCATCGCTATCTATAAGGGAAATGATCCTATTATTTTTGAATCTGGCGGAAGCAGAGCGGTGGAAGAGAGAGGTATTATATTACCCAAGTAATGCCCAGGAAATCTGAGACTATTGGTGATGAATGGACTCCATATATCTGGATTTATGTATAAGTTCAGCTCTAATAGATTGTAATTCCTGAAGTTGACTTTCATTTAAAGGTCTAATAAGGAGTCTGAAGTTAAGGAAGCAGATTTTTTTCCAAGGATTTGATAACATTAGCAGAACAGCAAAAGACATCTTTATTCCAGATTTTAATAGCAGCACGTAAGAGACCCAAGCGACCACAAAAAGGCTTACCCACATTAGATAAACAGATATTACACCAGGAACTGTTAATGAAGTAAGAGAAACCACATCCCATCAATAATTAAGAGAGCAAAAAGGTCTAGCAGGGCTAACATTTCCAGGAGAGGACATGAAAAGAAGTGAAAAGTGATCCGACAGAAAAGAAAACGTCTTTACCGTCTGAAATGGGCAAAGGTCCAGAACAGCTGAGGTTACCAAAATTCTATTAATACGAGAATAAGATCTTGCATTATGCCAAGTGTAGTGCCGACCCGATAGGGGTAAATCATGTATCTCACCCATGTTGATAAAATTTTGAAATTGTGTCATTGACGGAGGAAAAATACTGCTCGAACGCTCAGAAGCATGTAAAGTCGTATTAAAATCTCCATATATAATAAAGTTATCCAGACTAATAATTCTCGTTAAGAGAGAATCCCATAACAAAACCCTGTCAGACCAACCATTGGGGGCATATAAACACAGAATATGAGAAGAATAATCCATGTTAACACAGTGGAAGAGAATCCATCTGTTGTTGCTGTTAATTATAGCACAAGAGTTTAAATTTGAATTCCAGGAAATAAGTAGACCCCCTGACAAACCAGTGGAACTCACCATCTAGTAATCAAAGTCAAGGTTTCCCCAACATCTTCTCAAAATCAAAGGGTCTAAATGTGTGCATTTTGTCTCGAGTAGTGCAAAAAAATTCAAGCGAAACTTAGAAATCAATAAATTTAAAAACTGGATTTTCTCTGAGGTGCAAACACTGCCATGAAAATTCCAACTAATAAAGTTTAAAGATATCACAAAGAGGAGACCTATGATGTGTGAATACCATGGATTCAAGGAAGAATTTCCTGAATGCCTAAAATCACAATCTCTTTTGATTAAGGCTGAAACAGACCAACTTGGTGGCCTAAATTCCAAGTGGCCTCCTCTTCATTCAATGCAGGTACTGAGGATTTGAGAACCTGGTTACAGATTTCAATATCAATACTCAAATCCATAGAACTGTTGATGCTGATCGGGTCTCCCAGATCGCAATGTAGAACCTATTTGCCCTATCTTTTACGAGAATGATAGACAGTAATCGACGAACAAGAACGGCCAAAACTGGCTGTAGAATCAAATACAGCAAACGACGAAGATGAACAGTCAGAATTACCTGTAAAATCAGATACTTTTGAAGGCCCTAAAGGAGGGTCCAATTTAGAAGAGCCTAAAGCCCTTAAAACCAAATCAGTATCACCAGGAATTGGTGAAATCCCAGTAGAATTATCGTCTAAAACCTGTTTGCAGTAAACAACATTGACAGCCGATTGGGACAGGGGGGTTATGCAAAGATAGAGACTAGAAATCATCTCCGCAGGAACGTTCAGTGCCCTGTCAAATTTCCACTCTAATACGCAGTCTTTTTCCACCATAAGTGACCCAACCTTTATCTCTTACGAAATTGTGTGGCACCGAAGCGAGACAAGACACCACATCCACTCTTGTTGCATGCTCAAAATAAAGATCAAAGTTAATTGGATCACCAAAGAGGGATACAATATCAAAAATATAAGACTTGCCAATTAAAGCCAGAGGAAGACCAATTATGTCCAACCACTACTGAGGGACAAAAGAAGAGTTGATAGGTTTAACAAAGGAGAAGATATCTTTTAGAGAGCTCCAGTCTTCTTTGATGAATCCGGAGACCGCATCTTTTGAGTGCAATCCAATGATAACATTGCAACCTCCAGCAGGTGCAACA
>CAOJCR011149265.1:0-10093 GCA_948330485.1 Euphorbia neoarborescens | reverse complement strand
GAAGAGAAAGAAGATTATGGGCACATTAATGGCAGACGAGTGAAATAGAAGACGATGAGCAAGCTTCTCGTTAATGGTGAAAAGCGAATAGCAGAAGCAGGGAGATAGGGACTGTCCATGGTGGAAGTGAGAAGGAGTGGGTTGTTTTTCTTAGTGAAGAACGAAGAAGAAGGGAAGCTGGTCATGGTGGAAAAACTGAAGAAGAAGAAAATGGGTTGTGGATGACGGAAAAATGTAAAGCAGGGAGTGAAGCTGTCAATGGGCACCTAAACACGAAGGGAGAAAGATCAAAAATTAGGGCTACAAAAGAAAATGGTCCTGGCGAAGAGAAGATTTCTCATCTGTTAATGGAAGCTCAAGGAGAAAATAAAGGTTTTTTGCACCGTTCATGGCTGCCCAGGACTAAAGAATGGTGACATCCTCTTTCTGTCTGTGTAAAAAATGGTGATCCAAAATCGATGAAGATGAAGAAAGTGGCATGAAGGAGGTGGTGTTTAATGGAGGAGAGGAGAAACCAAGAAGGGGCTGCTCATGATAAGTGACGAAGATGGTTGAAACTGGCAGATATGGATCCCAAAAATGAAAAAAAAATTTTCTGCTCGTCCTTCCTCCCATAACAAAATAGGAGCCCTCACTTTTATTGAGAAATTTTACAATAGGCAATCTGCTGTTCCCCAACCGCCAATAGTCCTTTGCCAACTCAACTTGTTTTTGCCCCTTAATGCGAAAAATTATACAATATGCCGGGCACATATCCACGTGGTGGACCCTAACCAATATGATCTTGCCAACTTATTTCAATAAATATATGTGTACTGAATTGAAATAAAGTGTCAAACTTTTATTGGTTTGGGTGTATTGACACATGGTGAATCCGGCATATGTAATAATTTCTCCCTTAATGCTCACCAAAAAGGAAAAATTTTAGAATGTGTCTGGCGTACCACGTCAGCGTGGTATGCCTAGACACAAAAAAGTGTGGGTCCCACACTTTTTGGTGATTCCCACAGCAGTAAATGTAGACTCAAGAAAAATTTTAGAGTGTGCCTGGCGTACCACGTCAGCGTGGTGTGCCTAGACACAAAAAGGTGTGGGCCCCACACTTTTTGGTGAGTCCTACAGCATTAAATATAGACTGAAATGTGGGGCCCACACTTTTATTGTGTCTAGACACACCACGCTGACGTGGTACGCCTGGCACACTCTAAAATTTCTCGTAGACTCAAATGTGGGGGCGCATACTTTTATTGTGTCTAGGCACACCACGCTGACGTGGTACGCCTGACACAATCTAAGATTTCTCACCAAAAGGACGTCATTTTGGCTTCGGGTGTCCAGAGCCAAAATGATATCGTTTTGGGACACCTTTATTTATAAAAATAAGATTACAAAAGCAGCGTAGGGGGATTCAAACGTGTGACGTAGGGCTATATTGGAGGGACGCTTCCCACTGAGATGCGGCCATTCCTTGCTTATTTATGCTCCTGCTTTCTTTTAACCCATACTTCCTTCTCTTCAACTTCACTTCTATTTCATTTTCGGTCCGGTTTTGCTTGACTGAATTTATAATTTTAAATCCAACTTGACTTAATAAAAATTATTTTGACTTTGAAAATTTTAAAAACTTAGTCTTACTCGAGCTATTATTTAACCCAGTTCGACTATTGATAAAAATTATTTCAAGTTGAATTTTTAAATTTTTTGTACGGATCTTTTAATTTGAGAGCTTCTCATTGAACAATTTGGAAGAACACACAAGCATATAAACAGGTCGGCAAATGCTGGCTCATCATAGACCCGGGGAAAAATCCCGTGCTCAAAGTACCCTCACTTTATATTTATGACAAATACATCCTAAACCACAACCTTATCCATATTAGATCACTTTATATGTGGTTTATTTCCAAGATGACCCATAAACATTTATTTGTCACATAACTGAGCCACAGATTCTTACATATAGAACCTCCAACTCTAATCGTAACAGCATTGGTGATGCATAAAGTGTTGTTACTGGGCTGAATTATCCCAATCTTCAATGTTTCTACTATTCCTTGAGTATCTTATTAATCAGTTTTGCAAATTACTATAGGGTATCTTAATAATAGATTTTGCAAATTCCATGAGTAGGATCTTGTGCTCATATGATTTGATAGGGGGTAGGTGCCTAGGGGCTCAAATAGCTAACTAAACAGGTGGAGGAGTGCCTGATATAAATCAGGTGCCTTAGGTATTCGTTCTTCTGTATGTACATCTTGTTCATCCCCTTAAGTCATTAACCATGCTAATGTTTACAGAGGTGTTTTACCTCAACCAATCTAATCCTAGGATAAAATCATAACCTCTTAACTCCAACACTGGAAATTAAATTTGTGATGATTCATGCTCAAAATGTAGTCATTGCATTTGAAATGATCTTAAGTTACCTTCCATTTGCAATAGTTACCCCTTTAGGCCTGACTCTTGTCAAAGGAAGTTTGGCTTCCATGGCTAGCCTTTCTGATGCAGAGTTATAGGTGTAGCCACTGTTAACCAATATGAAATCTCCTATAGTACCCTGCAAGCTTGAAGGTGCCAAAGGTTAATCCACCATCTAATACAGGAATATGTAGGGTGATATGCTAATCCTGGTCTTACTATGTGTTCTTAATAGATTATAGTTTAATATCTTCTATCTCGCCTTCCCTCTAACCTTCTTCTTAATTCTCTCCTCCTTGTATGGCTAAAACCTTTTTGTCAATGCATTGGTGCCCTAGGTGGCACCTTACTCCACATTTTCTACATGCACCACAGATGTTCTTATAGGGTTGAGGCATAGGTATAATTTTGCTTTCCTTGCCAGGAATAAGTTGTTTTGGTGTTTGGACAGCATTAACCCAAGCCTTTGGGTTATGGGGGGTTTTCTGACGGGTTTTTATGTTGCTGCCTCCATCATATCCTTAATTCTCATCTTGTTTTGATGGTTGAGTACAAAGATTATGATTTTAATGACCTTACTGAAGATCTCACTTTAAGTTTACACCATTTTAGGAAGCTGGAAACATATAAGGATTCACTGTGATTAGGGAGAAGACTTTTCATGTTAAGTTTGACCACCTCGAATTCATCTCGGTGCTCTCCCACTGTAGTGTTTTGCCTCAACTGTGTCAATTGCTGAACTATATCATCGACATCAAATTTAAGAAATCTCCTTTCAATTTCTACTACAAACTCATTTTAAGGCCCATTACAATTAGTTGGGATCTGGTTTCGATACGAATTTTCTACCCTTCCACAAAAGTACAGGCTAGCCAAGGCCATTATTCTTTTTATAAGCACTTTAAAAATCTCAAAATACTTATCCATTTAGAGATCCGTAGATATGTTTTAGTCCCATCAAAACTAGCTAAATCATATTTATGTAACATATACCTACGTAGAGATCCATATTTATATCCATATGGTCCTATTTTATTGTAGTTGTCTCTAGCTAGTAAAGTTGTTACATAGACAAATTAGCATAAACAATGTGTAAATGAAATTATCACAAATTCCTCTTACCTCATTATGTTTCCTCCCTTCTTTTCTTCTCCTACCCTCTTCCTATTTTGTCACTCTCCCGATTTAGATTTTTACTTAACATCGGTATTAAAGCCAACACTCTGTATTCATCGTACCTGAATGGTGAAAATGATTACAAGGTTAAACTAAATAGATGGTAGGCAAGTAGTTGAGCATAAAGAGATTAAGGCTTGGCAAAAAATTACACGAGATAGATAAATAATCCGAACAAGACCAACTTGAGGAAGGACCAGATTCATCTAGCTATGTAGGAAGCAAATACGAACTTGGAGCTGAGACCCATAACTCCTTACAGACCTTAACTCAAATGGTGAAACACTCAATCCCATAAAACCAGAATCCATTCCCCAACACTTAATATAACCCCTCAAGGCAACATCAATTAGAAGAACAATTCCCAAGCCAGAGGCATACTGGGCACACCTCCTATAGCACCCAATAACTTAGACATCGAAGCACCGAATCCTAACCCACCCTAGCTAAATCAAATTTATCCATTTAGAGATCCGTAGATATCCTTTCTTATCCTTATAGCGAAGCAGTTAAATTAACTAAGTGTAGTCTACCACATATTATTTATTTTTACGAGCTAGTGGTTCAACATAGAACATAAAATTACTGATGAATTTGTTTATATTGTAATCTCTGCTGTTATTATTTGTGTTGCATCCACCGCTGCTTGCTTTCTTTCTTCCTTTTGCACGTGACACTACAGTGTAACAAATGTTTCTTATTTGCAATTACCCAACACAAAACCACCAAATGGTGCACAATACATGAAATAGGATAATCCATCAAACTGAACAGCACTTGCAAAGTGAACAAGAGAATTATCATAGGCCAAAATTATGCCTATTGAACTATAGTGTACAAGAAACTGCGATTCCATAACACAGGTCAAACACAGGATCTGCACACCAGGATAATTTGTGGGCAACTAATTCTCAAGAAACATAATTTATCAAATAATAGTCAACATTTAGCTGAGAATGATCACAAAATTCTGAAGTAGATCGTCAATAGTTGCAATCATATACCAAAAAGTCAAGCACCATTGGCACAATTTCCTGCATTAGCATCAATGAATAGCAAAAAAATGTTCTAATACGAATAAGATATTAGAACAATGAAGAGGCCCCCAAATACAAATAAAAATAATAATAAAAGAAGAGGGTCATGTTATTTCTATCTTTAAACTGCTGAGATTTTATGATACATATCCACCCATTTAAACATACGTATAGTTCTCCCAAGTAGCAGTTATTTGGAAATTATTTTTATTTAGGGGCATTGCATCGACCTACAAAAAGCAAAGGTCTTTGCACCAATAAGCAAATAATTATGCCGGGATAACAAGGTATAATCTTCAGCACATATCAAGAAATTGGCTAGTGATAATCTTGAGTCCAAATCAATCAAATGCCTATTTGTGGGTTACTGACACGCGTTTGGCGGTAATTGGAAACTACTACCAAATCACTTACTAAAGGGCAATATACCCTGTAGTTGTCAAGTAAAAAATCCTAAAAAATCCTAAAAAATATCGATCCTACATGAAAGTAGCTACAAACACCCTTCCTAACATGTTTGAGCGGAATAATAAAGTGATTAAAACGGAATTTAAACCTAAATTATTCTAAACTATTCTAACCTAATAATCCACATTCAAACTTTATTCGTATTGAATTTGAAATCAACAATGCAGGTGGCTTGTCCAATCTATGAATATTAATGGGAATGGCTTTGTTCAATCAAACGAGGGTCAAAATATGTAGAAACTACTAAACCCTAATTATGCAATTTCAGACAATCAAAATTAGCGACTTTAGGTCCAATGATGCTTCCTAGCCGTATTTCGTTATTTAGGGGCGGTCTAGCTTTAGAAATTAAAAAATAAGAACTCATATGTTCTACGAAGTTGTCAATTCCAATGGTTTCCTAGGGTTTAATCTAGGTGGGCTTACAGATATAAAATCGATGAAATAAGGACTTTGTAAGACTAATTCAATTGCAAAATCAAGTACAAATAGAGAAATAATAATTAGCTTGAAAATCTGAAAACCTAATTCAAGAAAACAAAGATGGAACAATATGATGAAATCAATCAGCAACAACAGGTTATAATCTCACATTAAATTAAAGAGAAAAGAGAAAAGTAAACTTATACCCTTGTCTAGTTAATCGGATCTTATCGGTATGAAATCGCTAAAGGGAACCGCTATAGAAAACTCAATTCGAAGAGAATAATTGCAAATAGGGAAGATACATTGTATAACAAGCACATCAACCTTTATCAAAGAAATCAAACTCAAAGTACAAACCCTAAAAATCTCTGTCGAGTTGTAGGTACAAGAATGAATAAAAGATAAAAGTGTTTTCTCCAGCTCTATATATACATTCCCAGGTAAAATATAAAATCCCCAAAATAAAAATGCTAAAAATAAAGTATTACAATGAAACATAAAAATTGTATGTCGCATTGGTACACGGCGAGTACCATGGTGTATTCGATGAGTACCTCTTTGACAATTGCTTCTGGTCGTCTTTGGCTCTGGTACTCGGATGAGTATGTATGGTACTCCAGTGAGTATGTATGGTACTCGGGCGAGTACCCTGATTCGGTGTAACTCCTAGTCTCTGGTCTTCAGCGTACTTGGCGAGTACATATGGTACTTGGCGAGTAGTCTTCCGTTAAGGGCTTCTGGGTGGCTTGGCAAGTGGTACTCATCATCTGCATACTAGTGTACTCGACCGAGTACATGAGTGTACTCGGCCGAGTACATGAGTGTACTCGGCGAGTACAAGTACCTTCTTCTAAAATTTGAACACCTTCATCACCTTACCTTTATTTCGCCATTACTTCTCCATCCGATCTCTGATTGACTCGATCTTGGACCCGTTGGAAAGCTCGTATCACAAAATTTAACTTTCCTTTGATGCTCACTCTGAAATCCACTTCCAACTATCTCGAAATCCTATCCAAAGATCCCAACTCCTTCTCATTCCATAATCGGACTCTGTCCCCATTTCCTTCCTATGATTAACTCGACTTTTCACCCCTGCACTTGTCAAGCTCGAAAAATGGGTCAAGTTACACCAGTCATTTGTTTCAACGACCTCGGACCCAAAAGCAGACCAAAATAACATAAATCAATCAAAACTATCTACAAACTCAAAACTCACACGAAAACAGAAAAATGAATGCAATGCAACATCAGATTGCCATAAATGAGTCAAATAATACATCATGAAGGGCTCAACAATACCTAGAATAAAAGGTCTAAAATGACCTTATCAACTACCCCCACTTAAGAACTTGCTTGTCCTCAAGCAAATAATCAAAAACTCAGAACAATAATATTCATTTTCGCCTAAAAACCTAGCACTAGATTAACTATGCCAATTCACCAATGCTCAAGCATGCATCACGGTTATCAAAGTCATATGAAATGCATATAGACAACAAATTTTACAAGATACACAATTTCAAGTCTAAACTTATCAAACGAAGAGGAACATTTAGGATTTATATAACCGTATGTAAACCTCATAAGTGATCGCCCAAAATGCTCTTATTGTTAAGTGAATCAAAGAAAATACACATAGTCATGCATAATGCACATCACATGGAGAAGTAATGGAAATCCTAGCACAGTCATTGGTCAATAAGCAAAATCGGAGAACCAGTCAGGGTTGTATCGTGTAGGCTGAAGGTTAGGTAGTCAAAAAGTCAGTTTAGGTCTACAACTCTCTATTTCGAGTCGTCAAGTTGAAGAATTAGTAAGTACAAGGGTTTAGAAAATGTTTGCAGCTATACATCCCAAAGAATTTTCAACTTTTCATTCAAAATATATTTTTTATTATTTTTTTATTTTATTTTTTTAGATTCCAATAATAACACATCAACTCGGATAACCAAATGGAGAAATCTGAGTTTGTAAGATAGAAGAAAGTGATGATACTGAATAATAAAGGGATTTTGATTTTGAAAGATCCATCTTGACTCTAGAGTGTTTAAATCAAGGTTCTATATTTATCACCCAAAACAAAACACGAAACTCGAATGAAGGAAAAATTCTGAGCCTTTTATTTGAATCCACAACATACCCATAAGAAGATATCTCGGATGAAAAGGGATTGATTTCGGTTTATGAACAAACAAACACATGTATTTTTGGCATGAGATTTAAGATTATATTTAAGAATGAAAGATAACCCAAAATAAGAATGAAGTTCATTTGACTAATCTAGAATCGAAAAATAGAGAGAGGATGGTGTGAAGGTAAGTTAAAAGTGAAGGGATTGGGCTTATATTTTTAAGGTAAAAGCCTTGTAATGTGGCTATGAAAGACAACGGTCTAAGCTCAAAAGGGGTTTTCTATGGGTAGTTAATGCGGGTGTTAAAAGCTATGTTTAAGGCGTGTAAATGTATGCTTTGCGGTTAGACCTATGGATCTCCACATACTTTGCTCTAGTTTAACCAAGTGCAAAACAAATGCTAGGTTCCATGATGTAGTACACATATGTATGATTAACTCACGAAAAAGATGACTGATGTGAAATGGTCATTTGAGGCTCAAAGAATTTGGCCACTCAAGCAAATTCATATATATTGGGTTACGGTTATGTGATCCCACCTTTGTTCCTAGCCACTATCACAGTTTATAACTTAAAAACATGCTCCGAATATCAAACCACTATATGCCATTTCACATTTCCAATCAAACATATGATACAAAACTCAAGGACTAGCTCATTAGCAAAAACAGGCTATTCACACATATTGAGATTCACAAATTTCCTTTTAATCACTCCAAATTTAAGCACAAAAGTCTAACTATGGGAGTAGCTAAGTACTATTAAAAGTCTAACAATAGCATTATTCAACCAGCATCATGGCATTTGTACAAACACACACTAAACATATAAAGCTAAACACAACCTAGCATTCAAAAATAGAAAATTCAATTAAAAAAAACTCAAAGTGCAGGCAATGCTACCCCACACTTAGATTGCACTTAATCCCAAAAGTGCAATTGGAGAAAGTACAAAATATGTGATAAAAGCATAAGAGAGGGAAAGCGATGAGTGTTATTTATTTTTATTATATTTTATTTTATTTTTCTAATTTTACTGGTACTCGGCAAGTACGAAGGCATACTCGCCGAGTACATTGGACTGATGAGTCCAGCAGGTTTACTCGGGTAGGGTACTCGGCGAGTACCGTACCGAGTAACCCAACTAGACTCTGCCAGTGGTTGTACTCGTTGAGTAAATTGGACTAATGAGTCCAGTAGGTTTGCTTGAGCAGGGTACTCGGTGAGTACCATACCGAGTAACCCCACTGGACTCTGTCAGTGGTTGTACTCGCTGAGAACAACCCTGTACTAGGTGAGTACAGGGCAACAAATTTTTTTTGTGGTTGTTTTTTTCAAACTCTTACCTCGATTTCCATGCCAACTTCTCCCCTTAACCCATGCTTTTGACTCCTTCAAAATAAAACAAAACAAAACAAATACACAAATGTAATATGCAAAACTCAAACAAGTATACAACTTACAAATGCTATGTCTATAATCAGAATAGCTCGACTTTCTCGGATCTTCTTGCTTTACCAGAAGGCAAAGAGGAAGCACCTAGTTTTTCTCCTTCTCCTTCTTTTCTGTCTTCACTTCCTCTCTTCTTTGTTACCTTATGCATTGGGTAAAGCGTCCTCTTACAGCTTTAAAGGCGTTACTAAGGATGATGTCGGTGCCCATCCATCCTTTTCCTCCCACTTATCGATCCTACCTATTGCATCATCCTTTTTTACTCCAGTCACATCCTTCCCTACATTCTCAAGACTATTTCCAAACCTGATGTCTAAATCACTGTATAGTTCCTTATTAACACACACATCAATAGGACTAGCAGAAGACACAAAATTACGATTTTCAGAACCTAAAGAAGCATTCATATAATTGTATACATAGAATGTTACCTCCTCATCTTGAAACCGGAATATTACCTTACCTCTATGGACATCAATTAAAGCTCTTCCCGTTGTAAGAAACGCTCTTCCAAGCAATATCGGCATTGCAGCACATTCATCCATATTCAAAACCACAAAATCAGTAGGAAAAATAAATTTGTTTACCTTTACCAATATGTCTTCCAAGACTCCATGTGGCTTTACGATTGATCCATCTACAATCTATAACGTCATCGTGGTGGGTTTCGGATCTCCCAATCCAAGCTTCCAAAACATAAAAAGGGGTATCAAATTGATGCTGGCTCCCAAATTGCAAAAAGCATTTGAAATCTTCAAATTCCCTATTTGACATGGAATCGTGAAACTCCCTTTATATTTCACCTTCGGTGGAAGCTTATTTCTTAATCGTGTTGTACATTCTACCGTCAACGCCACCACTTTTTCTCCTTCTAGCTTCTTCTTACCTACAAGTAACTCCTTTAAAAAGTTAGCATATTTAGGTTTCTCTTGGAGACCCTCAAGAAATGATAAATTAATTTTTAGCTTCTTAAAAATTTTAAG
>CAOJCR011148864.1:0-11202 GCA_948330485.1 Euphorbia neoarborescens | reverse complement strand
ACGTCATTTAGCAATCTTTAAGTCTCCGTAACTTTGTCATACGAACTTTGATTTTTGTGATCTTGGTCTCTTTGAAAAGCTCGTAGCACGATCTTGAACTTTGCTCTTTAAGTCCACTCCGAAATCCGCCTTCAACATCCTCAAAAACTGGTCCAAATATCTACACTTTTTCTCCCTTTATCATTGGAGTCAAAATCCCCATTTCGCAATTCCATCTCTCAGTTTCATCTCCAACACAGTCAAAGCTCAAGAAACGGGTCAAATTATACCAATCATTGTTCTCAACGACCTCAGATGAAAAAGATAGAAAATAAACACGAAAATAAACAAATTAAATAAAAACACGCCAAATGATAAAAACAGTAAAAATGCATGAAATGCAACAAAGAAAACGCTAAATCTCATTCCAATTGCCCATCAATAAAGTCTTATGATGTCCAGCATATAAGGTCGAAACCAACCTTATCATTTTCTTTTAAGAAATGCTTTCTTATAAGTATTTTGATGTTTTATGTTCCATTTTATGTTTTTTTACTCATCTCGGGTCCGATACTCAATTCTTAGTGGGTCCTTAAAATGCTAAAATCGAAAGTAGGACAACTAATCTTATAAAAACTTATTGTTCGGCTAGAAATGGCCTGAGAGCATACTACAGAAACACCATATATATAGATACATGGATTTATATACTAGAGTTATCCAAGAATATATAAAAGCACAACTATAGTGCTTTCCTAAGCAAGAAACCCATATTCTCCAAAAATTGTCCATTTCACAGTTTTCAAAAAAATAGATTGGAAAGGCCCGATTTTTACCGTGTGAGCTTGAAATCCATCATTTGGGATGGATTTAACATGTTTAAGAATTTTTTGATGATTTTGGCTCCATTTTAAGGTTATAGACCCATTTCGGGTCCGATGGTTAGCGCTGAGTAGGTCCATATGATGCTAAATCGAAGGAAAAATGCTCTATCATGCGAGAACTAGGCTTGAAAACTTTCAAAATGCAAAAAAGTGTGCTACAATCACATGAATACATATTATAGCTACTTGGATAACTATAACCACACTATTGTATATTACAACCACATGACTCTAGGACTTGTAGTTTTTGGTATGGTAGGAGTTTTTCATATTCTTTCCTAAAATTGTCAAAATTACACTTCTTTATCCCAATGAGTGTAATTGGTTCAATGTAGAGTTACATGGCTATTATTAATCTCAGCACAAAGATTGAGTCTCATGGTACTACATTCCTAGTAATCCAAGATTTAGGATATTCACTGCATTTTTTACCTTGAAATATGTGTTTACAATAGAAAACCTCCCAAGAATGAGATCCTCGTAGTCTCTAGATACCTTACCCATTTGCATGATGCTTAAAGTTATAAAAATTGAGTTATTTATTTTAAAGGGAAAATGAATTTCCCGTCACATCCAAACAATTGAAAAAATAGTTTTCCAGGTCTAGTCAGGCCCAACTTGCCGAGTTGACCTGACTATCCTTTAAATAAATTCCCCCAAATCTATTCTTAGGTTTTATATAACATCTCGATCCGAGAGTTACAACTTTTTATTGTACGAATGATAATTTGGGTGTTTGAAATCGAGATTTGATGATTTTAGAATTATTTTAATGAGTTTTGGTATGAAAGTTATAAAATATTTTTATTGAGGTTTGAATGTTCAAAACGAGATTAGCTATGTATTTGAGATTTAGAGTTAAGTTTATGGTCAATTGAGGTATTTTGGACATATAGATGTTATCTTGGGTTTTGGTTAAGGTTAGAATCGAGTTAGATGATTCGGAAGTGAAATGAAGATATCACCATAGCAGCACGGCGTGCTGATAAGGCTGACATGGCGTGTTGATAGGTTTGAAGCTTTATTCTATTTTTGTTTAATCAACATGGCGTGCCAGCTTGTGACACGGCATGTTGATGAACCTGGCACGATGTGCAAGGCTAGCACGCCGGCGTTCTAGGCTGTTGATTCACGAAAATTTATTTTTCTTAAGTGACATGGCATGCTGGAGACTATGGCACGGCGTGCTGAGTGAAAAATCAGCAATTCTTCTGAAATTTTCTAGAAAATTTTGGATAGGGATTTAAAGATATTTCTTCCTCTTTATAAACCACGATATTTGGATTGAAGGCAGCCCTAATTGCCGTCCTTCTCCCTCTCATTTTCCTCTTTTTATTTTCTTCTTCCTCTTTAGTTTTCTTATTTCTCTTTGGATTTTAATCCTTGATGTCTTGAGTTTTTTTATCTTTGTGTGGGGGAAGCTTTGATGATCGTTGATTTTGGGTTTCTAGTGAGGGTTGTAAAGGGCTTCTTGAGGTGGTTTGATTTTTCTTGTAACTATATATAGTAAGTGAATATTATACTTTCTCTTTGAATTCTTTTAATTAAGATGATTAGGTTTTGTTTTAATTTTGATTTAAGCTAAGAGTATGATGATTTTGTTATGGGTTTTGATTATGGAAATTGATTTGAAGTATAGTTTTGATTATTGAAAATTAGTTTTGAAATTTGATTAGTTATGAGTTGATTGTTGAAGTATTATTATTTTTAGTATATCATTGATTTATATTGTTAAATGAAGTTTTGAGAATTTGAAGATTGAAATTTTGTAATTCTTAGCTATGTTGTTAAGAGTTGAATTTTATGTTTTTGGTATTGAGTTTCGAAGGATGGAATTAATATTTGATATTTGATTTTGAAATAAGAGTTTGTTAAGATTTGAGTCGATTATTGAACTTGAGAATTATGATGAAATCGAATTGAAATGGATATATTACTTTGATATTTGATATTATGAATTTGATATTAGCTTTAAATTGGTTTTTGGATTGTATATTTGGATTGTTTTTGATAAACATCCATCAAGACGGGTCCGGGTTGGTTTTATTAATTAAAAGACCCTTTCTATTTAGAGAAAGGGCCTGAGTTCACTCAGTTGAAGTCCTGTTGTTGCATGGCAGGGTATAGTTATGTAAGTATATATGTTGATAGGCGGCGTTAGAGATCTCGATTGTCTCGGTACTGGGCAACAATGAGAGTGTGTAAGATCCTACGAGAGTGATTTATATATTGATTTTTATTTCATAGATTAGGGGAAGAGTCTAGTATGGATGGTGGTAATTGGCTATATTGGATTTTGGATTCTTGTTGCAAAGTGTTTTATAAAATGATTTTTGTTAAAGAATTGGGAATTATAAATTTTGGTATTAAGGGTTGTAGTTTTTCTTTGGAATTTTGATATAAAGTTTGATAATTGAATTTATTAATGTTTTGGTTAATAAATTCTGAAACAAGGGAAATGTTTTAAGTTAAGTTATTTGTTTTACTGATATTCACTTATTGAGATTCTTTGAACCTCACTGTTTTTAGTTTTTTAAAATGTTTTCAAGAAAGGAGCCCGAGTTAGCATATGAAAGTGTGTCTGGAAGTGACGGTCTTGCCACGAGAAGGTTATATGAAGAGTTGTATAGTTTATTTGGATTTTGGTTTATAAGATTTGAGTTTTGTATCTAAGTTTTAACTTGTAATTTATTAAAGTCTTTCAGTTTTGAGAAGGAATTCTTGTTGGATTGTGTATCCAACGCTATTGGTTTATTGTTTTAAAGTTGTTTTTAATTCTCTTCGTGAGATCCTAGCTCAACGGAGTGAGTGATTTGAAGAGAATTCTTACCCGTAACACCTACCCTTTACGGTTTAGGGTCGGGTTGTTACATTCTATGTATCATAAATGTGTTAACCTTTATAGGTACAGGGAAGTTCACTAGGTTAGATTTATTTTAGGGATTTATTTAAATTCCTTTGTTTCTTTCCTAGGTCAACGTGTAATTAGGGTGATTGTATCCCATTACCCTACTTTATCAATGTATTCCCTATTATAGCTTGGTTATGGGGTTGTATCTCATTTATTTCCTACATTTATTTATTGCTTTGTAATGCATACACGATCACCTAAAATGGTAAAACTTTCATAGGTCCATAACATTTGTTTAAAATTGTCAATTATAGAATCATTTTAAATGGGATTCATAAATGTCTTGTCCGAACCTAAATCCATTTAAAAGGTTAGGTTTTTTGCCTGGTAGGGAGCGGAATCCGAAATTCCCATATGATGTGATTCGGGTGGTTAATCTATTCATTTTCTTAGGCCTTTGGGTTTTAAGTCTTTTACTATAAACATAAACAGTCTTTCATTTTCTAAAAGGAAATTTTCTACATAAAATGGATTTTCCCTTAAAACCATATATCCTCGCCAAGTAAGAGGCATATTTTTAAGGAAAAAAATGGGTTTTCGAAAGAACCCCAAGCCATAGTCATATGTGCTTATTTCTTTTTTGATTCTCTATCTCACTTCTTAGGTGAAGGATAAAAGGAAGGAAATTCCATATATCCTCAAAATGGGTTAGTATTAAAAACATCATCCACTTACAATGGTGACTCTACTGCGGGTCAATTCTTAAAATGTTTTCAAAAACTGAAGATACTTTGACAAGCCATTGAAAATCCTTTTAAAAAGATTTAAATTGACAATTTTAAACAAATGTTTAACTATCAACATGTTCGATTTCATTCTCCCCGTTTGCATTGTATTGCATTAGTTACTCAGGCTAGGATACATTTATTAGCCAGATAATCCTGGAAAAGTGTCGCATATATTCTACAAGGCCACAAGGATGCTTATTAGAGGAGCAATAGCCTCATACATACCCCTTCATTTAGACCATTCAGCGGGGAGAGGTGAGGAGTATTTCATATTGTGAGGACCTCGATGTGTTCTAAATGGACTCGAATAAACTACCATGTAGTAGCTATAACATCTTCCCTTGGGTTACAAAATTTAAAATTTAAAATGGATTTAGTTTCGACCTTTACTACAATTAGAAAGTTTATATCACATGGATCTATAAGGATGGGAGCTTTCACTTTGCATGCCAGTTAAATATTTATTTGTGTATGCTTGGTGACAAATGTGTTCATATTCATTCATTATTTTTCATGTCCTCTATTGATTGACATCAGTAGCTTGTATAAAAATGCTCAAGCATCATCCTAACACGATACATTATATCATCACATGCCATCCATTTAATTAAAGTTTCATATGCATCATTGCAAGCCTTGTTACCACATAATCTCATGTATATCCAATCATCATTTACAAAACCTTCTTGCATAATCATGCATTATTTTCATGGCAATTATTTGAATGACATATCATTAACTCTTTGCAATGTAGCCACGTTGCATTCCAATGTATTCATGTATACATTCTATAGAAACATTGGTACAGTCATTTCACATCACCATTGATCTAAGTGTACTGACACATCTTATTTCACCATTAGTTCACATCATGTCAACTAAAGTATACCACATGCATATAATTTGGATATTGGCCCATTTAATCCAATACATGCCCATGCATGATATTTAGATTTACACATCATATTAGCTAAAATTCTTCCAACACTTTTTAAAAGTCATCCAAAAGTCTTCAAAGTCTTTCAAAGAGTATCCCTGATTTCAAAGTGGTATGCAAGGTACCAAAATTCTATTTGTGTGACGAGCATGTGCATGTTAAACTAAAACTTTGCCAAGTCGTCCCTCAAGTACTGACCCTCTGCCCTCATGCTTGTTAAATTAAGTGGTACTCAACATACCAAACCTCTGCCCTCATGCATATTAAACTAAAACATGCCCTAAAGTGGTAGTCAAGGTGCCAAACCTCTCCCCTCGGGCATGTTAAACTAAGTTGTATCCAAGGTATTGAACCTCTTCTCTCATGCATGTTAAACTGAAAATTCCCCAAAAGTGGTACCCAATGTATCGAACCACAGCTAGCATGCATGTTAAAATTAGTGCTACACAGGGTACCGAACATCTACCCTTGTGCATTATAAAAAAAATCTCTAAAATGGCACTCAATGTACCGAACCTCCATCAAAGGCATGTTAAACTAAAACTTCCCCAAAGTACCCAAGGCATAAAACCACTGCCACTGTTCATCCTAAAACAAGTGGTACTCAAAGTACTAAAGCTCTTTCCTCATGCATGTTAAACTAAAACTTCCGTAAAGTGGTACTTAAGGTACCGAACCTCTGTCCCCGTGCATGTTAAACTAAGTGGAAGTGAAGGTACCGAACCCCTACTCTCATGCACGTTAAACTAAAACATCTCCAAAAGTGTTACTAAAGGTACCAAAACTCTGCCCTAATGCATGTTAAACTAAGGTGTACTCAAGGTGCCAAACCTTTACCCTCATGCTTGTTAAAATGAAAGTTCCACAAAATGGTAATTAAGGTCCCAAACCTCTTTCCTTGCGTATTTTAAACTGAGTGGCACTCAAGGTATAGAACTTATGTCTTTGTGGATGTTAAATTAAAACTTCCTTAAATTTATACCTAAGGTGCCAAACCTTTTCCACTGTGTATGTTAAACTAAGTCGTACTCATGATATCAAACCACACCCTTGTTCATGTAAAACTAAAACTTCCCAAAAGTGCTACTCAAGGTATTGAACCTCTTTCCTCATGCATGTTAAACAAATTAGTGCTCAAGGCATCAAAACTCTACCTTTGTGTATGTTAAAGTAAGTGGTACTCAAGATACCGAACCACTACCCTTATGCATGTTAAACTAAAACTTCCCTTATGTGGGACCAAAGATACCGAACCTCTTTCTTCATGCATTTTGAACTTAGTGGTAGTTAAGGTACCAAACCTCTACCCGTATGTATGTTAAAGTAAAACTTCCCTAAAGTGGTAATAAAAGTACTAAACCTCTACCCTTATGCATGTTAAAGAAAAACTTCCCCAAAGTTGTACCGAAGGTTCCAAACCTCTGCCCTCGTGCAGTAAAACTAAGTGGTACTCAAGGTACTAAACCACTCCCACTTGCATGTTAAACCAAAACTACCAATAAGCCCTATACATATTAAACTATGTGGTATCAAACCTCTACCTTTGTGCGTGCTAAAATAAGACTTCCCCAAAGTAGTACTCAAGGTAAAAAAACCTCTTCCAATGTGCACGTGTAACTAAAATTTCCCATAGTGTTACCTAAGGCACAAAACCTCTTCCTTTGTGTACATTAAAGTACCCGATACTCAAGGTACCAAATATTTACCCTTGTGCATGTTAAACTAAAACTTTTCCCAAAGTGGTACTCAAGGTGCCAAACCTCTACCCTCTTACTTCTTAAACAAGGTGGGACTCAATATACCAAACCTTTTCTCTTGTGCATGTGAAAGTAAAACTTCCCTATGACGTTACTCAATGTATTGAACTTCTACCCTCATGCATATTAAAGTAAGTGGTACTCAAGGTACCAATCCTCTTCCCACATGTATGTTAAACAAAAAGTTCCTTGAAGTGGTAATCAAAATACCAAACCTCTACCTTTGTGGAAGTTAAACTATGTTGTACTCAATTTACATAACTTTTTCCCTCATGCATTTTAAACTAAAACTTCTCCAAAGTGGTACTCAAGGTACCAAAACACTACTTTAATGCATGTTAAACTAAGTGGTACTCAAGGTACAAAGCATCAGCATCATGAATTTTAAATTAAAACTTCCCCAAAGTGGCACTAAAGGTACTGTACCACTATCCTCAAGCATGATAAACTAAGAGATACTCAAAGTACCAAACCTCCTCCTCATGTATGTTAAACTATGTGATAATCAAGGTATCAAATCTCTACCCTTACGCATGTTAAAATAAAACCTCTCCAAAGTCGTGCTTAAGGTACTGAACCTCTTCCCCCATGCATGTTAAACTAAAACTCTAGTAAAGTGGTACCCAAGGTATCGAGCCTTTACCCTCATGCATGATAAACTAATGGTACTCAAGGCACCCAACCTCTGCCCTCGTGCATGTTAAACTAAAACATTCCTAAAAGTGTAGTAAAGATATTGAACCTCTTCTCACATTTATGTTAAACTAAAGCTTCTATAATGAAGAATCTAAGGTATTGAATCTTTATTCATTTGATGAGCACAAGTACATTAAATTAAAAATACCCTAAAATTTATAGTGGTATTTAAGGTTCCAAATGTCTATTTATATGACAAGCACAAGCATGTTAAACCAAAATATTCCCAAAATTCTAAGTGGTACAGAAAGTGCCAAACCTCTATTCGTGTGATGAGCATGTACAAGTTAAGACCCTATAGTCACACATTATGTCATTAACCCTCACATTTCACCCATGCATATATGAATTCATATAACCTAGAAATCGGCTAACTATCCTCTCTCCAACACAACTATTTGGGACAAAAAAGAAAGCAGGTTAGTAAGGCTCAATCTAGAGGGACCAAGTGTGTTACATCATCAGTATGATTGCCTTAAGATTCAATTTGTAAGGAGGATCAAGCTTAGGGAAAGTGGAAATTTTTCCTATAGACTATCAGTCTATCTTAGAAGATATCGTAGATCAAAATCAGGGCAGTGGTACTGAGATGCATAATACTAATGACTTTGTAGTGGCCTTTATAGGATCAGATAAATTTAAGAACTTCTTATTATCTGTCATGTAGTCGACAGTGGATACAAAGGTGCTAATTCATAGGCCATCTTCTTTTAGAAATTGGAGATAAAATGATAAAGTACAAATAGCTAATTTGACAATTGATGAAGTGGCAATTAAGGCTTATGGGGAGGACCTCTAGTCTAAGCAAGTTCATATGCCAGTTGATTGTGAGATAGATATAAGATTGAAAGAAAAGTACTGTGTCCCATGATTACAGGATAGGAATATAAATTATTTCTATCTAAGGGTGTAGGTGGAACAAAAGGTTTAACAGAATCAAACAAAGTAACCCTTCGACATTTCATAAATATCATAGATCGATTAATTGCCCACGAGCTAGCAGCTCCCCATTTCTTCCTTTCTTGATTATCAATTGCATATCTTATAGAGGCAATTTAAATCTTAGGAATCACAAAACTCAGATTGGATGTTGACACAGTTGATTTAAAGATCAAAGTAATGTTTTTAAATTAAACCTCGAGCTTTGAGACTATTAATGGTGGACTTTATACTTTTCCATCCTCTTTCCTATTTGGAACACTTTAAGGTAGGAGTTGAAGGTCTTGTAATTTATTTCTTTTCAGTAGACCTCAAGTTTGCCGTCTACCATTTCGGTAATCAATTCTCCTATTAAGGGATTAACTGCTAGTCCATTCATCATCTTTAGCCACCAATATCAAAAGCGTCATCGGAAAGATTCCTTACTAATCTAAGATCTTATAGAGATGTATTGAACTCAGTACTATTGTATGTATAGTTATTCACAAAAACTTTAGCAAGAGCTTCCCAATCCCATATAGATCTTCGAACAATGTACTGTACCTGAAAGTGGCTTCCCCATTTAGTGTTTAGGGAATATATGAGCAATCTTATTATGAGTCAGCCCTACTATGGTAAGAAATATTACAAATTGAGTGATATAAGAAGCAGGGAACCCTTTTCTGGAGTAAATAGGGAACCTAATCACTGAAAAACCTGGTGGAAACTTCTGTAGGCCAGTCACTTGTAATTTTAAGGCATTGGCAGACTTCAGTTCCTTCACTTGCAGCATCCCTAAAACTTTATGTAGTAGTTCCTGCTACTGCTATTCTTAATCCTATTGTTGGGCCAGCATCGAGGCCATCCACAAGACTAATAACCCTTGACTATTAATTTCACCTTCATCCAATTGGTGGGATTATCTATCTACTTCTCTGAATACTCAGGGCTTAGAAAATGCTTGTAGAATTGGCTGCTCATTCAGAATTAATTGATAAGCAAGAGGTAATAAACAAGTGCCTGCTCTAGATTCCCTCTATAACTCAGTGATGGCTATTACCATTCTAGCCAACATATCTGTAAATTGATCGAAGTTAAACAAATCCATCATCATCTCTTATACTTCCCTTAGAATAACACCCTAGTTATAATTAATAGTGCCCCTAGTAGGAGCTGTAACCATTTTAGGATTTGGATTGGGAGTGTTCAGAGCCATCTCTGAACTGGTTAGAATTGTAATTTCTCAAAATATGCTTGATTCGATTAGAATTTCTATTTCTCAAACTAGCATTATGCCGAATTCTAAACTGGCACCAGTTGATTTACTGAATTGATATGGGATCATCCTTTCTTACTTGTTTTGATCACAGCTACTTGGAGACCCGTAACAGGAATCTCTTTTGCAGATAATTCAGTCATGACATTCATTTGGTGACCCTTGAGGGTTACTATCTTACCATCATTTAGTATCTTTACTTTTTGATCCATAGTGGATGGAACTCCTCCCAATGAATGTGTCTATAGTCATACCAAAAGTAATGAAAAAGTTATAGGGATGTCAATAACGGTGAATATAACCTTAGAATTGCTTCCTAGGACCGCCATATCCTTTTCAAAAGCCCCAAATATTTCCCCTTAATATCATCATGGGCACGGATGAAATTCGTACATTTTTAAAGCATGACCTCAGTTAGGCTAAAATAGGGAAGAATCATAAATGAATATTGTTCAATGCTAAACCATTGTCAACCATTGCATATGGTATAGTTCAGTCAGTTATGTAACCTTTAGATATAGTGCTCTTTTGTTCTCATATCCTTTAGACGATAGGTCAATATTAGAAAATGTTATCACATGGGTTTTTTGAGTTAAAACATTATCCACTACCTGATCAACCATCACCCATTAAGTCAAACTATAAAGTTCCTCTAGAGTGGATAATGGAGCTGATTCTAACATCATAAGCTTCTTTACTATAGCTTATTGATGATGAGTACATTACAAGAGCAACTGCTATATACTGACCCATGTGAGGGTTTTCTTTAACTGATCGATGATAAGTTTATCTACTTTAACAGAATATGGCAATTGAGTTGCTACAGGATATGGTGCAATTGAAATCTGAATGAATGGCCCAACCGACAGCCACAGTCATTACCCTTAGACTGCTTTATCTTTTGAGAGATTCTAAATATGCTAATAAATTACTGGCTCTGTAATGCCACAAATTCCTTAGCTTTGTTTTTCCATCCTATCTTTGCTTTATCTTTTAATTTGATTACTTGTATGTTAAAGAGGTTCCATGTTTAATTGATTTTTACTCAATTTTAATTCAAGATTTCATACTTAGCCTAATGGTTAAGTTGTGTCTACCTATTCTCTTGGTCTTGGG
>CAOJCR011148652.1:0-10657 GCA_948330485.1 Euphorbia neoarborescens | reverse complement strand
TCAGACGTAGATAAACCCAAATAAAATGAGAAAAAACACAAGAATTAAGCATTATATCCATCACCGACACAATATTTTCGGTACCATAAATCGAGCAAAATAGAACGTAACAAATGTGTAAAATAATAATTAAAAAAAAATACCAGGTGAGGGTTTACGCTCAAGTAAAAACGGGCACACCGGAAGTTTTTCCCTGGTGTTGAAGCTGGCTTGGATTAACGAACAAACTATACTCGGAGCAGATCGGAGATTACAAGTTTCCGCCTAATTTATTCGATCTATCTTCTCTCTAGCGTTCATCAAGAAAACAAGGATACCTAAAGAAGTAAAGCTACGTTGATGGTGGTGCAAGCTTAACCGGCGACAGATGAGCGTTGTTTTGCGGCTGGTGGCTCCTCCCTACCCTGTTAAGAAAACCGATTTTACGATTTAGGCTGCGTCGCTCTTCTTCTTTGTTTTATACTCTCACGTAGGGATTTTTGAAAATCGAATCTCATTGGTGGCTTTTTTATAAATAAAAATAATTATAATTTCTTTTTACATAAAAATATTAAAACATTTGAAATTTATTTCTCCATAATCTTTTGTACATATTTTTATATATATTCTGATTTTCACCATTTATTCAAAACGAAATGAATGGTAAAGATGAGAATGTGTACAAAATATATACACAGGATTATATATAAATAACAGGATCCTTACCTTTTTAAAAAAAAAATTCAAATATTAAGCTAACTTCCATCTAAATAAATTTTAAATCTAAACTTCGATCTATTTTTATAATAGAATGTGCATAATATTTCGAGTCTATCTTTATAAAATTATATGAAACGAAATGAAAATAACTCGACATTATCAAAATATCATCACAAATTAAATATGTTAGGATCCTTCCATAGAATAATCATTAAGTCAAGAGAGACAGCAATCAAGCAATTAAAATCAATTTATAAATCCACAATACTATTGTTATATGATAAATTTAATACAAATAAAATTGCTAAAAGCTCAACATGTTCTACATCAATTTAGTAATTATTTTTAATATTTTCGTTAAGTTCTCTTTCTCTTCACTAACTCATTAATTTATGAATCTTCCCACATTTTTATAGTGCAAAAAATAAATTATTTCAGATTTTTATACTTTATATTATCAACATTAATTGAGTATATATATTAGAAAATTGATATGACGTATCATTCGGAATAGGGACTAGTTGATATATAAATAGATGGAATGAAAATCATAAGCTTAGTTTGTAAAAATAAAAGTAATCAATATAGAAATTAATTGATTTATTACACCAACTCAAAGCAATATAGTATGGACAAAAAGTGAAATCATTCTCATGTCAAAGGCTAAAAATATGCAAAAATCAAATCATATTTTGGATAATGTTCAACAAATGATATTCAGGATTAGTTTGGAGTTGCTTTTTACATCTCTAAAAACCTGTTATATTTTTAATTAAAATTAATGTAAGATTGATATTATATTGCTTAAACTAGTTTTTCTAATGATATATTTTAAAAACAGTGCGACAACAATTCTAAACTTGTCTTAATTATTTCAAACACGCTAGATTTTAAACAAAATTGCATTTATAGGCATCAAAGCTCATGATCCATCACAGCAAAGGCTCTTTTCATTCAGCATCATCCCCATGAATAAACTTGGATCATCTATGCAGTTTTCACATCTTATCTTGCCTTACCCAAGCACAGAATCACGGCATTATTTATACCATACAAATTCCACCTTCAAACGCGCATATAAACAGCCAACCAAGGCGGATGATTCGAATAAAGTAGTGAGAAGTTGGTGTCATTCAAAGGCATGGCAGGAATTTCAGCACTTGCACAAAGGTGTATTTTCATTTTATTCAAGGAAAAAGAAAAGAGTTGTATTGTATGTGCATTTGAAAACAATATCAGAAACAAACAAAAATTCAATGTTTCTTCCAGTCTAAGCTTACTACCACCACTGCTTATCATACATTTCCACATGGCAACTACTGCTCTGTTCGACTCGAACACAATCCCAAAAAATACTCAGCTTCAGCAGTATTCTCTTCCAATCTCTCAGATTGGCAGACACATTCTTTTGTTTTCAAAGAATGAACAAACTGCTTCTACACCAACAAGTTTTTATCTATATCGGCCCAAGGACTGAAGGCTGACAGATGATGGATAATGCATCACTTGTATCTCATCCGCTCTGTCATTACTCTCATCCCAACATATCTGCAAAAGGACACTAAAGTTAGTTTCTCTCACTCATGCTCTCAAATAATCAACATTACAATAGGCTAAAATAAGCATATTACCTCCCAAGCATCATCAGTGTAGCTTGAGGGTTGGTTCCTGGAGATGCAGAAAATGTAGAGCCATCTACAACTCGAAGTGAGCCGACACCCAATACACGGTACTCTTGATCAACCACTTTCCCCATCACACAACCACCATGGTAATGCCAAATGGTGCTGACTGTCCGTCGACAAAAATCAGCCATCTGAATAAAGTCAGATTGGTCAACAGGAAGTTCAGGCCCAATGAATCTGAAATTTCGAGCTCCAAACCATTCGCGAAACCTGAATACATTCATAGAGCGGCTCCTCAGCATATCACCAATCTTTCGGGTACCATTCACACACTTCTCCAAATCTATTGGGTTAGAGAAGTAATTAAATCGAACAATTGGGTTCGTCCTGACATCAGTGGAAGCTAGCCTTAGATAGCCATTAGAAAGTGGCCCAGTTATCTTTTCCATAAGTGTAGCCACTGTGAGATGAAGAGGGGAGAACGGTGGCCTAACGAAAACCGAATGAGTCGAGGATACAAATGGGATCACATTGGAAGCTGCTTCCAGATAAGCTCCAAAATTAGTTATTCCAACTACTTGAATCAATGAATGCTCCAAAGGGACAGAAGGCACAATTGAGATACCATTTCTTGGATTATCATGGAGATACTGCCCTACATATGGAAGATGATATGCTACAGGAATCCCCAATGACGATAGATATGGCCTAGGCCCAATGCCACTCAACAGCAGTAACTGTGGACTTCCAATAGCACCAGCAGACAAAATCACCTCCCCATTTTCGCGCACCAATGCTTGGTGATGCTTTCCCATTTTATCACAATAAACCACCCCAATGGCAGCCATTCCAGACCTTGAATATGAACTAGATGCCAGTAATATTCTCTCCACACTCGCATAGATAGCAACATTAAGGTTAGCACCATTTGCATAGTTGAGAAGATCAGCTGCACTATGTCTTCTTCCTGTAGCATCAAAAGTAGTCCCACTAATCTTAGTTCCCGCCACATGTTCCAAGTTAAATCCATTAAAAGGATCAACACCAGCCTCCAACAAGCTATCTCTGACAGCGGATTGCCAGCTCCTAAGCTCAGGTCTAAACACAATTGCCTGCTCAACCCATTGATAGGATTGATTCACAACTCTGAAATCCCAATGGAGACCAGTTTTCTGAAAGAAATCTTGGTCAGCTCGGCTGTAGAAACCTGCATTGATTGCACTGCTGCCACCAAGAACTCGACCCCTGGCATTTGGGACGCCATCTTCAGATGTGAAGGCTTGAGCAGGAGAGTCAAAAGTGTCAACTTCAGTTAATGTAGCCAGAAAACCATCTTGACTCATCAAATTGGGTTTATCATAAGGAACCCCACCACGTTCAAGCAAAAGCACCCTATAAGATTGAGACAAAGTTGCAGCCAATGGACAACCGGCTGTTCCACCTCCTACAATGATGTAGTCATAGGTGTCGTCTGGAGGAAAGGCCGTTGCATTTCGCACAAACCTTAGATAAGTAGGGCCTGTGAACAGATTGAAAGAAACAAGTTCAAATGATACAGACCAAACCACACAGAACGAAAAGCATACATACAATTTCTTTCTTCTCCAGCATTCTTTCAGCAATTTGATGCGCGAAACAGATTGGCCAAACAAAAAAAGCAAACACATTTATATTTAATAATTACACCCATTTCAGTATTCTGAGAATACCATGAAAAAAGAACAATCTTAACTAAATATGCATTCTCTCAGCAAAAGAAGCAACATTTCTCTGTTTGGTTTCCGAGACAATCAAGAAGAAAACTTTAAAACTTCCAAATATTTTTTTTCTTCTAAAAATGAGTACATTCTGGAAGCATAGAAAAATCAAGAAAGAGAGCCTTGAGCCTATTCATTATCAGAAAGAGAAGAAAAGAGTGAAGAGGCCACCTGTTTGAGGATATGGTCTTCCATGAGAAACAGTAGTGCAAAAGATCATCAAGAACGCAATGTGTAGGCGATGAAAGAAAATTGAGGATATGGTCTTCTCCATTTCTGCGTTTTCTTTGGTATTGAAGAGTTATGTTGGTGTTTCACGGAAAGGAGAAAAGAGCAGAGGGGGAGATCAGTGTCTGTTGGTTACTAGACACTCAGTTGGGGCTTCAATTAGCTACGCTAAGTTCTATTTTAGACCATTCGATTAAAGTGGGGCCGGCACGATTATCAGATTTTCATTTTCTTTTAAATATTTTATTGAAATGGGTATTATTTATTTTCTTCGAGAAGATGAAAAAGACGAAATCTTTGGCTTGAAAGAGGAATTCTGCCTTCGTTTTTATCCACTTGATTGCTTCTAATTTCCAGGTTTGTCTCTCTCTACTCAGCTGATTGAGCATTGAATTTACTTATTTATCTCTTCCTTTGAATGTTCATTGCGTTATATTACATACTTCTTACTTAATTTTTTTGGGAAGTTTCTGATTTCATCATGTAGCTGGCAGGATTTACAATATATCGAGACTATACTACATGAATCTTACAAATAAATCAGTCAATTTTTCTACCATTTAGTTTCTAATGTTTTTCTTTTTTGGGGAAAGATGCTAGATTTTAATTATTTAATGATCCATCCAAACTTCTCCTGGGTTATTTTCTGTGGATTCGTTTGTTTTACTAACTAGATGAGGGGAGCAAGTGTCTTGGATTAAATGATGCGTTTATGCCAGTATCTAATTGAATTGAACCAGATTAATTATCTTCTCCGTAATCAATCCCAGTCAATAGCTAATGAATTAATATGTGATTCATCCCTAGCAGACTAGGGCTAATTTGCTTTAAAAAGTTAACTTGGGCTAATTTTTATGAAAGCACAGGCGTTTCTTTGCTCTATAGCGGCTCTAGAGTGATCCATGAAACTTTATTCGATCCCTGTTTGTCATTGTTTTCAAGCTATAAGACATGGGAGTTGTTTTTCCTCAAAATGAGAATTTTCAGCAGTTGAATCCCAGTGCTGCATGCTAATAGGGTAACCCTCTGTCCAGGCATATGGATCTTAATGATCTCAACAAGGTTTGGGAAGTTAAGCCTCTCATGATGATTGGAGAAGAGGATGCAAGAAAAATTCTTCAACAAGTAGCCAAACAAGTGCAACCGATCATGCGCAAACGCAAATGGAAAGTAAACATGCTTTCTGAATTTTGGTACTAATATGTTTCTTTGTCCTTCTCTCTATGTCTCCTGTTGGTTTTGTTAGTGTCTGTTTGTGTGCATTGTTCTTATCTAGAATTCGAAAAATTGCAGCCCCTCCAATCCATCTCTTCTCGGGTTGAACATAGGAGGAGGTGCGGAGATAAAACTGAGGTTGCGAAGGCCAAACCGCGAGTGGGATTTCTTTCCTTATGAACAAGTTCTTGACACTATGCTGCATGAACTGTGCCACAATGAATACGGTCCTCACAACGCTGACTTCTACAATCTTCTAGACGAAATAAGAAAGGTGATAGTCATAGTTTATTTTTTGCTTCTTGGGTTGAGTTGCCCTGCTACTTCGAGATAATTGGAATTTAAGCTTTCTATCAATGGGGATTTTTATAGATTTACCATGACAATATATTTCGGATTTCAATCTTCAAATTTGTATTTCTAGGAGTCTTTACATTCTTGAACAAGAACTGACCAACCTAGTTGGTCTAAACTAGCTCTCAGTTTGCATAGGATTGGATATAGTACAACAACGTAACTTAGTTTCAGAAAATTGAACTAAATGCATCACAAATTAAATTTGTATGCCTACGTTTAAGTTAATGATTTAACGATCAAATTGTGCAATGATTGAATATTCAAGTACAACAGGTAATTTGTCAATACCTGTTGCTGGGAAAGATGATTATTGATTCAAAGAAATAGAAGATCGTATATTTGTTGATGCCATTTGAAATTGTATATTACCTATAAGTGCTGATTTACTATTGTGGATGAGATTAAGGAATAAAATGCAAGTATATAGAACAAATTAAGAGCATTTAACTTCACTGTTGAATTAAAAACCTCAGTAGGTCGGTTACATAATCTATTTTTTAGCTCTTTTGCTTTAGAACCTTGACACGAGTTGATGTCTTCTTGCAGTTTAAGAAATTTAGCATAGGTGATGTGGAACATTGAACTTTTTTTTGTATTTTTTTTTAAAGATGCTAACCAATTTCAGTTTTAATGACTTCCATTTTTGTGGGAAAAATGTATCTTTCTTTATAATTGCTGTTTTTGCATAAAGCAGTTACTTCATGAATGTCTGCCTCTTTGAACTGATTGAAGAACTCGTTCTCTGCTGGTGATTGATTGTGTTTTACTTCACTTTGTTTTCTTAAGGAATGTGATGAGCTGCTGAAAAAAGGAATCACAGGCACTGGGCAAGGTTTTGATCTTCCAGGGAGAAGGTGCGCCAGACAGCCTTAGCTGCAGCAGAGAACAGAGCAAGGCAGGGCGCTATGTTGCCATCAGGCCCTCAGCGTTTAGGCGGTGACAGGAATATTAAGACTGCACTTACCCCAATTCAAGCAGCCGCTATGGCTGCAGAAAGAAGATTACATGACGATTTATGGTGCGGATCCAATTCTGTAGATGGTACTTCAGACTCTAAAGAAAATCTCGAATCTCCTGAAAGGCCAACTACTTCCATAATTTCTGAAGGTGCATCATCTTCAGATGCTGGTGGCACATTATGGAAGTGTCATTTGTGTACATTATTAAACAAGGTAAACTCTTTTCCGAGTTCCGGTACCATTTGCAGTTTCCGGAGCATTCTTGTCCATGAGTATGCACATTCTCACGTGTTATGTTATTGCAGCCATGGGCAGTGATGTGTGAAGCCTGCGGGACTCAGCAGGGCAAAAACGAAGCCCAATCGAAAGTATGGTCCTGTAAATTTTGCACATTGGAGAATAGTACCGGATTAGAACGATGCTTAGCTTGTGGAGAGTGGAGATACTCATACGGGCCGCCTGTATCTAGTAGAATGCACCTGGGAACATAGAAGAGAAGCACAGCATATTTATGGGGTTGAAATTTAATGTTGGAAGTAAACTGATGCACATATCAATGTAATTAAGGATTTCATCTTTGATGAGAATTGTATCAAAGAAATCAAAATTGGTTACAAGGCCCCAGGGAGCTATTTTCTTATTCAAAAGCCTATGCTGATTTTGCATTATAAAATTGCTCATCAACTGTGTGGCCAAAGTTGGGCCTGTAACAATGACCTGCTATTTAAGGATGAGGGCGGGGCGGGAATTCTTCATTCCCTGTAAAGATTTGCTCCGACAGAAACGGGAAATTTCCAAATTGACGGGGATAGGATGAGGAGAAATTTTTCCTCACGAGAGAAGATGGGGAATGGAGTGGTAGAGGTCTGCGTTCTATGGAAATTCTCACGCCGTTTCACCCCGTTTGTCATATCTACGGAGATTTCTATAGTATAGTTGTATTTTTAAAATATACATTACAATAACTTATATTGTTAATATTTTTACATATCTTTCTTTAAAAAAAAATGAAACAGTACATAATAAGAAATTAAGAAAGTCTATAACGTTTTACTGTCTCAGTTTAAAAAAATTAAATTTGTTATTTAATTTCTTATAAAAGCGAAATATATTCAAATGGGGAATGAACATCCCTGCGAAGACGGAGAATCCGGTAGGTATGAGAACGAGTCAAATTTTTTCCCGCCACTTTCATAGGGATGAAGATTCCTCTCTAATGACGATAAAAAGGATAACTTGGTATTTTCCGTCCCCACCTCATCTCCCCACCATTACTATTGTATAATTTTTCCACAAAAGATTTTTTTTTTTAGTTTTCTAAGTTTTGGCTATACTTAAAATGGTTAATATTGTTGAAGTTATTAGTGATACATGATTATTAATTTAGTGTAAATTGTAATAATAGAGATTATAATTTGGATATAAATGTATCTTTTACATACATCTAAAAATATGATATATATTTTCAATTGCATTGGAATGATGTTAAAGTAGATATATTTTCACTATATTTTAATGTGCATTTAAAAGGTAACGCCCTAAATTTCCTGAACGGCGTCGTATTGTCGTGAAAAAGCCCTAGAAGATTCTCTTGTCAATCTCTTCACTTTGAAAGCAAGTGTCGGACTCTAATGGTAGTGCATTCTCAGAGTTTCCCTCTAAAAAAACCTTAAACCCAAACCCTTCTCCGAGATCCGTTTTGCTACGAAGTCTCTCTTCCTGCAGCCACTCTACTACTGCTCTCTGCTCCCTCCGTCGGTTGATCTCACCCTCCGCCCGCCCTCACCGATCCCAGAAAGTACTGTACCAGCGCAACTGAAATATGCACGCTCCAGTTCTTGTGCTCAGTAATCTTCTCTCTTTTTTTAACCCTAACTCTGCTTCCCTTGATCATTGTTTTTCTCGATCACATTTTATGTGCTCTTGTTTTAAACTATTTATGTGTTTATGCGTGCTAAATAGATTCAAATGCTTGAAGCTTTTGTTGTAACAAAGTTTTTTCTAACCGATGTGGAAATTGGGGACATACATAAAATTAATCGGTATTATTTTTGCAAATTTTGTTACCTGAGATGTTCACTGCTTATTTTGTCTAATGATTGTTTCTTGATATATTATGAAATGAGCAGAGGATTCTTTGAAACGCGAGTCTGGATCCAAAGTACACCATGCCAACATCCAGGCTTCCAAGGTATGAAACATCATTGTTAACTTGGTAGTTATAAACATATCTGTGTAAGAGATTGTCTAATTAAGTTCATTCTATGGTCACTGTTTCTTATATAGTTCTATAAAGTGAAGCGGTACTGGTTTGAGAAGTTCCTTTTCCAAGGTGCTTCAAAATTTTGGTTCCGCTTATAAGTAATTTATAGCATGTTGTTAGAGAAGCAACCTTCCTTTGACTCTGAAATGAGTATTTGTGGGGCAGAAAATTTACTTATACCGTTCAAACACTTGTTAGAATTTTTCTTGATTTATGTTTATTTTTGAACTGTAGTTAATGCATGCACTTGTATTGATTTTTCATGATTCCCGCATCAATATGTCTCGATAACTATACTATGAAGCACAGACACAAACACGGATAAGAAAATTTTCAAAAATAGGAGACACGGACATGGCGTGGACACGGCAAATATAAAAAATATTGATATATATATAATCATTTGTTAAAAACAGAAATAAGCAACAATTTAATATTCAAATATTTCAAACCATAAAATACCAAGTTTTAAGTCTAAAGATTTAAAAATAAAACTAATGTAAGGCGTTTTCAACTAATTCATCCGTGTCTTCATCATCAAATTACAAATTAAACCTTCCTTTATAATTTTTTTTTTCTATAAGTACCATAAAACCGTGCCCCTCCCTTGTCTTGGCTGTGTCCCTGCGTGTCCGACATGCATACATTGATCTCTAAGAAGTATTGGTGCTTCATAGTATCTATAAAAATTGTCTAATTTTCATTCTCTTCCTCATACTTATTAGGCTGTTGCTGATATTATCCGTACAACCTTGGGTCCACGATCCATGCTGAAGATGCTACTTGACGCTAGTGGAGGTGGGATTTCTTTTTTCTTTCTTTTTTTCAAAGTCGACATAATTTTTCCTGTCACATACACAAGAGCATGGACTAGCAACTTCATTAATTTTAGATTACATAATACTTTTCTTGTACTTTCATCATTGAAGAGGTTGTTTCACATCATAGAAAAGGTAAACTATGTACTTCTGAATTGGGACTGAATTACTCTTGTAATGTGAATTGTTGTAGGGATTTTAGAATGTACAAAGCTGGAATGCATTCATGTTCTTTTATGTGAAACTAAGTAGAAATGTCTTGCACTTAACTTATTTCTTACATGGAAAAAAGTATTCCTCATTGTTTATCTTGGTGAGTGATTATCTAAAGATATCATGGCTTTTTGAATACTCAATGACAAATGTGAATTTTTTTTTTATGAAAGTTTACCGTACGAAGAAATTTTTGAAGATAATACTTTCTTTCTGGAATGATTGCAGGAATTGTGGTCACTAATGATGGGAATGCTATTCTTCGTGAACTAGATGTTGCACACCCAGCAGCAAAGGTGTTCCCTTCTATATCTTTTATTGCCCCTAAATTGTAACTAATGAGACAAGAAGATATAGGAAAGGCGTCCTGTTGTGTTTCCACTTTCCATTCAAGGATTGGTTAATCTTCCATTAACAAGTCCAAATGTACATTACATCTTTATGTTTATTTGGGTGAATTACTAATAGCTGACCTTAATCTTTTATTCAACAAGCTATTTTTATTGTTCATTGCATATATATA
>CAOJCR011144689.1:0-10061 GCA_948330485.1 Euphorbia neoarborescens | reverse complement strand
TAATTAAAATTTAATTAAAAAAAAAATTTACAGTACACTATTTTCTTCT
Organism: Euphorbia neoarborescens; assembly: GCA_948330485.1. Classification (NCBI taxonomy): domain Eukaryota; kingdom Viridiplantae; phylum Streptophyta; class Magnoliopsida; order Malpighiales; family Euphorbiaceae; genus Euphorbia; species Euphorbia neoarborescens. Next base: position 10,012 of record CAOJCR011144689.1, on the reverse strand, counting down.
TTCACTCCCTTTCTTCAAACTCTTCTCCTCCTCCACCTCCATTAATCTTCTTTATTCTTCTTCCTCTTCATTCTTCTAATTTATTCTTCTTCATGCTCTCTCTCTCTTCCCTCTCTTCCTTGATGTTCTATAAAATTTCAACAGCCCCTACAAGTGTGATTTGTACCTAATTAACTGGTAATGGCACCAAGGTATGCTTCTACTCTTTGTTCTTTATAATTCATTGATCAATGGGTATGAATTTGTGATCATCTATTGGAATTATTCAGAATTAGGGTTGATAATCTTAATGGTATTGAATGCTCTGTTATCTTATTTCAATGCTTTAATTTTCCTTACAGTGAGTTCGCTTTGGTTCCGTGATTGTGTATCGCCGTCAGTTAGAAATTAGGACTGGGAGCCGATGTGTGCTTTATGAATAGGCTATTTTCCTTTGATGAACTTACTACCATACTAGGACTTTTGTTCTTTACTATGCGATGCTTACACTTAAAAAATTCTATATTATCACACTTTCAGTTTCACATATGCTGCTTCTCGCATATTTTGTGTTTCTTATGGTTGTTTGTTCTTTTATTTAGCATGAACTCCTCCCCCATATGTATAATCGATTCCCTTCTTCTGTGTTTAGTTTTATTCTTTAGTGTGTTTAATTTCCTTGCATGTTGTGCTAATTTATGTTTAGTCTATTGTTTTTAATTTCATTTTTTAGACTCAAGAGTATGACGAACAAAAGGATGGGAACCTTAGGAGACCCATTGGGGCAGTGATCACGGATGGAGTTATCCCCACCATATCCACCACCGGAGGATTTTTAGTGAGTTTCCCTCCTCCTTTACTTATGCCTTCTAGACTTATTTTGCACCATCTCTTATTGCACTTTCGAGAGTAAGTGCAATCTAAGTGTGGGGTGGCATTACATGCACTCTGAATCTATTTTTTTGTTTCATTTTTTTGTGTTTGCATGCTGGTATAGTATCGTTTGATAGATTAGTCTTGATATTTGGTTTGTTTTTTTATTGTCTATTTTGTTTGCTTAGAATGTGTAATATGTTTGTTGAGAGCTGAACTTTTGCAAGAATTGTCTGATATAGGAATTGCATAACTATTTAGGTACACTCGAAATTGAACTTCATCATTTGTTTTCAAAGTTGATAGCTTGAAATTTTGATCTAAATATGCTGGGAATCAGCCTGTTTGTGCTTGTCAGCCGTTCTGAACAATGTCTTTACATGAAACCAATAAGGGTAGTCATCTATAGTGGTTCTATCATTTACTGTTGTTTCCATGCTTAAATTAAAATAGAGATTAGGAACAATTAAAGAGTAAAGCAACTAAAAAACACAATAAAACTCTCGTGTACTTAAAGTGAGGACTTTTAAGCTAAATAGGCCATTTCACCTTGGTACCAATCTTTTTCTAAGAGATAGTCAGACATTAAATGCTAGATCATAGAACATGGTATACTCTTGCACTTGAAATAAGTAGAGCTTCATATGTGGATACCCTTAGGATTTGCCACATGTTCACACACACCCATCGCAGTTCTTTTCATTATAGACCTTTTTGAACCTAATGCACCAACCAACCCTTAGAACTCTAATGTGAGTAGTAGCATGTTCTTTCAAAGCCACATTGCAAGGAAAAGGAGTTAAAGCTATAAGCCAAATTCCCTTTGCTTTGATTCCTCGTCGACCCATCCTCTCCTTTATTTTATACTGAGCATTGATTTCACACTTCAACTCTAGCTTTCGGGGTAGTCACTGTCAAATTCCAAAAGAAATTGCTCACTTATATATTAAAAAAAAGAGAAAAAAGAAAATAATGTGTGTATCATTCTGTATTTAAAGAAACTAAGTATGATATAAGTATGGGGGGTTCCAATTATTTGATTCATGAACATCTTTTCTGGGATATTACTATCATGAACTCATTCCAAATTGTTTTAATGGAACTCTATTCCTCATTATTTCTCTTGTGATCTCTTATAATCTGGATTTCTAAATCTTATACTCGGATTACCTTTGTCAGTCAATGCACATATCTGTGATGTTATTGCTCTACTATATTTCTTTTTCATCACACCTTCACAATAAAAGTTGCTTGTTTTTTATTATGAAAAAAAGTGATGCAATTTTCATCTTTTTCTGTATGCTTGGATTTTTTTGTCAAGGTTTTCAGTATAAATAAAGGATTTGTAAAACCTAAAAGACTTCCTCCATACCATACCCTTAACTTAGAATGTTACAAGCCCACTAGGTTGTCTGATTTCGCTCCTTTTTATCAATGACTGCATCGAGATTTCCATTAGTTCGCTATGTGATGCATTCTTTGTTTGATTTTGTGTGTTTTTATTCTCACCTTAACAATTATGAGCGTATTGAGTGAAATCTGTGAGGAGAATTACCTTAGCTGTATAGACTCTCATCGTTCCTCTTCGTTCGATTAGTTTGGGCATGTGAAACAACAGTACTCATGTTTGATGTCTGTAGATGATTATTTTTACTGTCTGGATTGCTTCTACATAATTGGAATCGGTGAACTGGTATAGTTAAATCCTAGGTGGGTTTTCAGGCGAAAACTAATTTCTTTGTTCTAAGTTTTGAGTTGTTTGCTTAAGGACAAGCAAGGTTCTGTGTATCGGGCAAGACTAGGCTACCCATGTCATTTTGACATGTTTATATATAAGTATATTTTCTTTTCACCCCTACTTCTTTCTTTTTTACTCCTTTCTTTCCTAGTCTCATTCGGTCTGACTGAAATTATATTTTTAAATCCAAATTTACTCGAATGAGAATCAATTTGAAATATAATTTTTAAAATTTAGCCTGACCTAAGTTAGTGTTTTAACTCAGTCTGGCTAACGTGAAAACCATTCAAACTTGGATTTTGAAAAACTTTATACAGATCTTTTATTTCTAAAGCTTCTCATTAGAATAATCCAAAAGAACACATAAGCATACAAAGAGGTCGGCGAATGTCAGTTGATCCTAGACTCGAGAAAAATCCATGATCACAGTTGCGCCTCGTGTGACTGGATTCATGGGAGAATACAGAAATACGATAGTGGGCGTGGGGAATACTTACCTGAAAGTTGAGTCATTGAGGCTTGATCCACTGGGAAGTACCTTTGAGTATTTAGAACTGCTTTGACACGGATTGCCCTAATATCGGGATAGCTTTAACATAGACTGCTTTGAATCTAGAGGTACAAAATGACCCTAAATTATTCAAACTCATTAGCCTTGCGAGTGTGAGATCTCCTTAGACGTGTAATGATTCATTGAAGCATAATGATTACGCCCCTAGACTCGTCTTGCGTATAAGTATGTACGTAGCAAGATGGTATAATGCAATGCTTTCATCAATTAATCAATTGTTTTGGAAACAAAAAATTTTTCCCAATCAATTAATGATAAAAGTATGATGTGAAATGCATGAAGTGATGTGCAAATTTATCTTTGGGATCCAACACCCATGGTGAATGGTGACATCCAGGATTCTGCATATCCTAGACGAACTAAGCTACAAACACGCAATGTTTTTGCATCTTGTGAAAATGGAGGACACTTGTCCCTCTAAGGGTCCATGTTTTTGTCAAACTTTAAAGAGGTTTGACTGTCGTGGGGAAAGGATGGTACCAGGGATGGCTAGATATCCCAATGTAGGGTGAGAAATACCAAGCACACAATTTTCTTGGTATACTTAGTGACACTAGGAAAGAGACCTGACTACTTCGATTCATAAACTATAGTTGTTTGAGAATGAGGAGATAGAGGCGGGTTACCCGGCCAACTTAAGGGTCCAAAGCAGATAAGATGGATTGCCTAGTCCCAAGGGAAGTGAAATAATGAATGAACAAACATCAAGCAAATCTTGATACTTGGGGACTCTATTAAGGTACGCCTGGCCACAATGGGTCCGTAACAGGGAAGTTTGAGTAATTAGACTTGCTTTAGCCGACTAATGGGATAACAGTGGAGAAGATGGATTGCCTAACTTCTAAGGAGTTATGGGAACAAACAACCAGATTTATCAGACAGGGTCCGATCTTTAGGGACTTAATGGAGGTATGCCCGGCAACGATGGGTACATAGCGAGAGAGTCTTAGTAATTGGATTTTCTTTAGCCGACTAATGGGCTAACAGCAGAGAAGATGGATTTCCTAACTTCTAAAGAGTTATGATAACAAACAACGAGATTTATCAGATAAGGTCTAGTCTCTTGGCACTTAATGGAGGTACACCCAGCCACGATAAGTGTGGAGAATTAATGTTTTTATTACTCGATCGATAATTTTAGAAATAAAATTTTTTTCCCCTTCGATCGATATAAAAAAAAGTATGTGTGATGCTTGAGGTGCATATGCATTCAGAAATAAAGAGAATATTGCTTAGGACTTGTACTCTATATGATGGTCTCGAGAATGAAGCTTTGGGCTCATGGTCTCGAGAATGATGGGAATGTTGAAGAGAATGCCACTTTGGACTTATAGACTCTTTAAAAGTTTTTAGCTTGCCGCTTAGGACTTACAGTCTCGAGGAAGGTGAAGAGAATGCCGCTTTGGACTTACGTTCTCTACAAAGTTTTTGAGAAAGCCGCTTTGGACTTACAGTCTCGACAATGATAGGAATGTTAGGCTACGATAGGCCTATAGGTTGAAACTTAGAAAATATTTTAATGGATGTGGAGATGCACATGATAACATGCTACATGTATGCATGTATGCTTGAATGTATGTATGTATGTGTTATTTTACACTTGTTTGTCTTGATCATCAACATGAGGCCTGGAAACTTGAGCTTGTTATGGCTGAGTCTTGGCCTTGATGCCTATTGTTGAAGAATTGGATCAGGGTCTTAGGAGGATTGGAGGTCTCAAATCAGGTTGCCAAGGGCGAATACCAAAAACCGGCTACTTGTGTAAACTAATTCTGAAATATCCAAATAGGAAATATGTCATGTGGGAGTTGATAGCCCTAGCTTGTGTCCGTGTTTTTAAACAAAGCGAGGCAAAGACCACAGGGGGTGAATCGTCTTGGGTCAAGAATGAAATTGTGTCCATTTGAGAGTCATATAAATGATATGCCCCTAGCTGAAGAGAGAATAAATAGTTTTTGGAGCCATGTAATGTGGATGACATACCCCTAGGTTTGAAGACAGGATTTTAGAGTTCATGTAGATAAGATGCCCCTAGGGTTGAAGATAGGATTTTAGAGGTCATATACATGACATGCCCCTGGAGATGTGCGAGCATCGTAAGCTTCAATTTGAAACTATTGCATTTCAAAACTTTTAATGCAAGCTTGAGTGTAAAATTGTTAAATGGATGATTCCTATCCATTCATCATGGCATTCATGTAAAATTTCAAGTGCACAATGTCACATTGATGAGCTTAATCTAAAGTTCGAACAAAGAAAGTGGGTCATATCGCTTGACTCATCACCCATTGTCAGACGTCCTTAACGGTTTTTCATCTGAAATTTCTCGCCTCACTATATTTTGCTATTGTATTATTTTTTTGTTTTGGGTAAGAGATTCCCTTTCCTTTGATAGTCCTTCTTTTGAGAGTAGAGCTCAGATGACAGTAGGTGGCTTCTTTTGATCTCGTCTTTCAGTGTCGAGGCTCCACCACAGTGTTTTGTTGGGGTCACTCTAGCCATCACAATAGCCTGATAAGATGGCAAGTGATGATATTGCTTCGATTCTAGTAGAAGTGTTGTAGTATGAATTTTGTCAACCTTACATCATAGCCTTCATAGTCGAGAGCATCTCGGCTAAGGTAGTAAATCAAGTGTGCATGCTCATTTTCTTGGGTCACTCTTGCCCCTACTAATGGTATTATTTTCTACGATAAAGATTTCAAGGGTTCTCTCGATTTGGGACATTTAAGAGTGGCTATATTTTGGAGGTTACCTTGATTCATGGGATGAACTTTTGGTTTCACCAAAGGTTATTTGGTTTTTGAGGTTTTGCTTTGATCAATTGTGGTTGGCTCTTTTTTTCCTGCAAAATTCAGATGGCTTTGAAGATTAATAAGACCCAAAAGTTCCTAAATGTATAGTGTTCTGGATGTAGGGGCAAGCCGTATTCCAAAAATTTGATCATAAACTTGATCTGGTGCTTTGATGTGATGCTCGTGAGTGTCTTACCTCTTGAACATGAAACCAATATGTGCCTTGGCTGTTATAACCCTTTGAAACATTACCCCAGTACTCCCGTGCATCTCCTTGGATGTTAGGGGAATCTCTTCTTATTTTATTTTATTTTTCCTTCTCTCCTTTTCTTGGAGGTTAAATGAAGCAAAAGATGCACCTCTTCGACTCACTCTAAGTTTTGAGATTGTTCTCATGCAATGATGTATTGTGCATATTGATATATTAGATGAATGTTTAGATGAATGACAGAACCATCGAGGAACAATAAATGTAATTAAAAAAATGATAGAAGTTTTTGCATTAGTGGCTTCAGAAGACGTATTGTTCAAATTAAGCCTTAACAATACATCACCAAAAAAAGAAAGAAAAACAAGTTCATCCTTGACACCAGCGTTTCCCATCAGATCTTCTGTATCGAAGTGTTTGGTTAGTCTAAAGGTGGCTCCTCAATCTTTCCCTCCCATATCAATTGCTGAATGGCATTACGAAGGGTAGTGCATCCAATAGTCATATTCCCCACAGTTATATGATAGAGGCAATAATTATCCTCTTTTGCTTCAAAATGAGCCATGTATGGTTTCAGATTTTGTAGTAGGCCAGCGTTTATACACTTTGCAAAGAGCTTGTTCAAAGGGATCTTCTAAGGGTTAATCCTTTTTCGATGTTGTGTAGGAGGATCAAATGATGCAGCTAAAATGTCAGCTACCTTAACTAATGGTTGACTTTAGTCAGAAGCAGAAGTCTTACTGGGACTTCCCTCTTTGGAGTTAGGGTGAATGTTTTCTTGAAGACCAAATGTTGCTACTTCGAAGCTGCCTCATACCGCTCCACTTTGTTTTTGACATAGTGAGCACATGTACATAATAATGGAAAGTGAGGTACTTCATTTCCCTCCTATATGTCTCAAGACTGTCATCAATCAGATTTCCAATCAACTCTTCCTTCTGAGGCTTTATAGTCATGTTGTTCAATGTATCCCTCCACCTCGGATAATAACTCTTACAGCCCTCACTCGGCTTTTTCCTGACTGCTTCTAATTCTTCAAGTATAGTTTTCTTCTACACATTTTATTCATAGAACTCAACAAATTCAGCAGCTAAGCTCTTTCAATTTGTTCTAATTTGTGCAGGCGGTGGATTATACCAGTTAACAACACCCCCTTCCAAAGTTTAAAAAAAAAGAAATGCCATTTGGTTTAGAGACAAACTATCCATAGAGAGTACATTGACAATTTGATTTACGTGAGCAGTCGGCAGCCCTTTAGCATTAAATGGAGGAAGCTGTGGCATTGAAAATGCCTTTGGAAACCGTTCCACCCCACAGATTATAGAATCCTCCAGTTCTGTGTATAGAGACTTCTCTTTGACAAGTGTCTTCATCATCATGGACATGAAGTTTTCTATGTGTTCATTCTGCTTTTTCAACTAATCAGCTATCTCTTCTGACATACCGGACACAGCTCATGTAAAAGGGCAATACTCATCATCAGCCTCAATCACCACAACCTTTTCAGCCCTTTCACCTCTGCTAGGTATATCTACATTCATTGGCATTTGTACTGGAGTAGCCGGGGCCTGGGCTGCCATAGCAATAGCAACATGAAGTGCGATAACTTTGGCAAACTTGTCAGAGTTTAGAAAATCCGCCATTTCCCTTGCTGATATAGCTTTGTCTTATGCCTATCCCGGATTCCCATCCTAACCCTGATTCAGTGATCGATTCTAACATTGCTCTATATTTCCACCCTGAGGCTAGTTGACACTGATATTGCTGCCCTTGTTTTCTTCCTCTTGTGGATTCGGTTCACGGATGTCCATTCTTTCTTAAAGGGTTTCAAAATCAGGGAAAACTAACATTAAATGCAGATTCCTCTTCTTGTTGTTGATCCTAGATTTCTAAATGCATAGAGTGGTATGCCAAATGTAGAATGAGCTAAGAATAGTAGAAAAATGCATAGTATGCTACAAATGATGCAACAAGTATACTATTTACAAGGGTGATCAATTCTTTACAACCTTAGGAGGGGTGTATGAATTGATGGGAAGACTGGCTACTGAGGCTTTAACGACCGAGTCTACATTCAGGTCCTAATTAATCTCTTAGGACCCTATATGTTGCAAGGGAGTTAGCCATGTTGAAATCACTCATGGTTGACAGTTGCCTTAGACTACTAAGGGCTTCATTTGAAAGCCCAATCAAGGGGCTTACATTAGTGATATAAAACTCTAGGTTTAGGACGGATGCCATACAGTTGGACTTAAAATCTTCTTTACTAAATCTTAGGGATTTATGAACTGGAAAGCTATTATTGGGAGTTACGTTAGTACCCTCTAAAGCTGAAATACCACCAAACAACATCTAATATGGAACTCGGGCCGCCAAGACCATTTCTTATATCAACGTACCCAGCCTGCACACCGAACATGAGAGAAGCACCTAACCTGAGGCTAGGGAATCAGGTTCCAAACCATGGGTGGAACAGGGCTCTAAAAGAGAAGGCCTGTCCAACACCAGACCCCAGAAAGGAACCTATAGAACCCTAACCTAAATATTGCAAATGGGCCTGGGCCCATAACGATGGAGGCATTTGAGTACATTGATAGAACCCTCGCCCAAAGAGTAAAATGAGACTTGGCCCAGAATGGTAAAGGCATTCGGGGACATTGGTAGAACCCTCACCTAAATAATAAAATGTGACTTGAACTAGAATGGTAAAGGCATCTGGGATCATTAATAGAACCCTCGCCTAAAGAATAAAATGGGACTTGGCCCAAAATGGTAAAGGCATTTGGGATCGTTGATAGAACCCTCGCATAAAGAATAAAATGGGACTTGGCCAAGAATAGTAAAGGCATTCGGGATCATTGACAGAACCCTAACCAAAAGAAAAAAATGGGACTTGGCCCATAATAATAAAGGCATTTAAGAACATTGATAGAACCATAGCCTATGTGAACAGATGGATGTCATGATGTGCAATTATAGGTAAATGATGCATGTCTGCAACAAAAAGGGTTAGTGAGATGGCATATAGGTGATGTATGCTATGGCATACGAAAATAAAGGCATGTAGCAACATTAAAATGCTAGTGTAATGCCACACAAATAAGTGACAAATACAATTTATGACGAGATGTGTAAAAATGTAAAGACTGTCGAATAATGATGTCCTTAATGTATGATTATGCAACCTATCCTAAAGAATGTTAAATGGATGCACAAAAATATTGGTTGTCATGGAGCGTGACACACAATAACTAATCCTATGTACATTACTAGGACATTAACGAGACACGATATGTCATCCAAAGGATGAGGGGCCCACATCTGGGACCATATACACATAGCTGTAAGTCAATGGTGATATGTAGCCATATGGTATGTTGGTAGGAGATGAACTTGCTTGGGTAACATTGATGGACGTATACCTAAGATGGTGGTGACAAATGCATATGGTGCATGCATGGGTTAGCTTTGAGTTAGTTGTTAGAAGTTATTATATGAGAGCATGTGACTATGTGTCCTATGGATTTGCCCCACCGTAGGAGAAATCTAATGAAAGTTGTAATCTAACTTGTGTAGACTCATATGTATGAGGTGACTTCAATACACAAGTGGAAACCAAAGCATGAGAGACTGTGAATATATATTGGGTACGCTGACCATCTTAGATATATTTGATACCCCTAGATGAATAAGGGTTTGAGGAACATGGTTTACATAATCATGGATTGATTGTTTCATGGAACAAGTTGGTGCACCTCCTAGGTCGTGTCTAGTGTTAAACATGTAATGAGAAAGGATCTAATACATGCCATGAAGAAGGAGAATGAAATAACTCATAGCTAAGTATG
>CAOJCR011143465.1:0-10427 GCA_948330485.1 Euphorbia neoarborescens | reverse complement strand
TGCGCAACTGCAAAAGAGGCTAAATCCTAACATGAAGGAGGTGGTTCGTTCCGAGGTAATAAAGATACTCGATGCAGGTATGATCTATCCTATCTCGGACAGTTCGTAGGTGAGCCCGATACATTGTGTACCCAAGAAAGGTGGAACCACGGTAGTGGAAAACGAGTTGTGTGAACTTATTCCCACTCGTGCAGTTACCGTGTGGCGCATGTGTAACGATTATCGGAAATTAAATAATGCCACCCAAAAAGACCGTTTTCCACTACCTTTCATTGACAAAATTTTGGAAAGGATGGCAGGGTATGAATGTTTTTGTACTTTGGATGGCCTATTCGGTTATATGCAAATATCTGTGGACCCTCTTGGCCAAGAGAAAACCACATTCACTTGTCCTTACAGTACATTTGCATATAGGCGGATTCCATTCGGTTTGTGTAACACCCCCGCTGCCTTTCAGCGGTGTATGATTGCGATTTTTAGCAATATAATAGAACAGTTTATGGATGATTTTTCTGTTCTTTGATCAACCTTGAATGTATGACTAGGAAATATAGATAGAGTCCTATAAAGAAGTGAGGAAACAAATTTGGCACTCAGTTGGGAAAACTGCTAATTCATGATTAGGGACAGTATTATCTTGGGTCATAAGGTTTCTGGGAGAGGATTAGAAGTTGATCCGACTAAGGTTGAGGTAATTGAGAAATTACCTCCTCCTAATTTGGTAAAGTTAGTCAGGAGTTTCTTGGGTCATGTGGGCTTTTATCGTAAGTTTATTAAGGATTTTTCAAAAATTGCTAAGCCATTGACTGAGCTTTTACAAGGAGATGTTCATTTCAATTTTGATAATAATTGCTTATTTGCATTTGAGATGCTTAAACAGAAATTGATTGAAGCACCTATTCTGGTATGTCCTAATTGGTCTCTCCCTTTTGAGCTGATGTGTGATGCCAGTGATATTGTTGTAGGGGCGTGCCTAGTTCAGAGGGTGGATAAGATTTTCTGCCCCATTTATTACGCTAGTAAAACTCTCAATCCCGTACAGGTAAATTACGCTATGACGGAAAACGAGCTACTGGCAGTTGTCCTTGCCTTTGAGAAATTTCATTCTTATTTAGTTTTATCTAAGGTAATTGTACACACTGACCATGCTGCTTTGAGATATTTGCTGGCTAAACAGGATGCAAAACCAAGGTTGATTTGATGGATCCTACTCCTACAGGAATTTGATGTCAAAATTAAAGATAAGAAAGAAGTGGAAAATATGGTAGTTGATCATCCGTCCAGGCTTGCAATCGAATGTGCTGAGAGTTCTTCTGATTTGGACATTTTTGAAACCTTTCTCGACAAGCTCCTATATGCTGTAACTTCTAGGCCATGGTTTCCAGACATGGCAAATTTTAAATTTGGTAGCAGGGCGTCAAAGGGTGAAGCAGTTGCAGGATCTGGATGAATTTCAACTATCTACATACGAGAATGCCAAGTTACACAAAGAAAGGACTAAAAGGTGGCATGATCAGAAGATTGTAGATAAGAGTTTTCATCCTAGGGATCAAGTACATCTATATAACTCCAGATTGAAATTGTTTCCTGGAAAGCTAAAAAGCAGATGGAAGGGCTAGTTCGAGGTGGCACAAGCGTATCCCTCAGGGATAGTGGTAATCAATACACCAAAGAGGGAGATGAAGGTCAATGGGCATCATTTCAAGATGTATTACCAGGGGGTTAGTCAGGAAGAGGAACAAGATATGTTCCTTTTGGAAGATGAATAATTCGTACCGCTGAGAAAATCGAGCTGTTTTGTCTAAAAACACAGCATTTCTTGTATTTTATAGACAAATTTTGGTTTGGTTGCAACTAGTAGATGTTCTTTAGTTTTTCTTTTTGTGCTATATGTTTTGGTTTCATGTGTTTGCTCGTTTTGTGTTTTCAAGAAGGAGTCCTCATAAGCACGATTTTTAAGGAAAAGAGGAGCTCGAGAGGAAAGTAAACAGGTAAAATTGGTCTAAAAAGAGAAGGGAGTAAAATTTTTCATGTTGGTAAAAAAATTTGACTTGCCATGACGTGACAGCTATGTGTCACAACGTGGCAGGATTGAGGATGAAAAATAGGGAAGCAATCTTTTACGGAAAAAATTGCTGGCTATGACGTAATGATTATACATCACGACGTGGCTGGCATTCTGGGGAAACCAAGGAATTTAACTTGCCACGACATGACAGTCCTATGTGACGATGTGGTAGGCAAACCTCGAAAATAGGGCTAACATTCTGTCCATAAGGAAAAAGTGCCTGCTACGACGTAATGTTTGTCCATCACGACGTGGCAGGCATATTATTGGCTACAATTTACATACCCTACCATGACGTAACACTTATGTGTCACGACGTGGCACTTCCATTTTTCAACATTCTGATTTGAGGTTAAAAACTTAACTCGCGCCCTTTACTCTATTTCTCCCCAAATTGAAGTGAAATCCCTAAACCTATTTTCTTCTTCACCTGCGAATCTGTCTTCTCTTCTACCTCAAATCTTCTGCAACCTTCATTCAACTTCCATCTTAACATGACTCGATCGAAGAAGTCAGTCCGGAAGGATACGAGCAACTCGCGTCTAGCACCTCCGCCATCTGCTTCCACTTGTATCCACGACCTCGGGGAACTTTCTCTGAAGTTGCATTGCCCCTTTCAGGTACTTATGCCTAACGAAGGTAATAAGTTCCAAAGCTTGTCTCTACTGAAAGTTATTCCATATAAATAATTACGAGTAAAACAGAATGCTTCACTTAGTAATGAGATGCTAGGGTTGTTGGATGGTGTAGGACTAGGAATATTTTTTCGTACCCAACATATGGTTTATCGAGAGTTAATGCTTGAATTTTACACTATGATTAAAACAATAGTAGATAGCATGATTCTAGATAAAAGCATGCATTTTAGGATTGGGGGCCATGAGTATTCACTCACTCAGTTGTCAGCCATACAAGGGCTAGAGGGTGGCTCTTATGCCTGGCCTGAAGGCTTGGATGCTAGGTCCATTTGGGCCAAACTTGCCTTCGGCCCCTATTAGAACAAGAACTTAAAGGTTGTTTTCTTTACCTCCCCCTCTATATTCTACTTGCATAAATGGATTTGCCACAATTTAAGTGGCAAATTCGAATCCAACAAAGTGAACGAGGGGGAGCTGATGATTTTAAGCCTCATTATGCGCCATTTGCGGATAGATGTGGGGACATATCTCATGGAAATCTTCCATGTCATTGCCCACAGAAATATTATTCACCACATCGGCCTTGGCCATATCATTACAATGATTGCCACTAATCTATTAGGGCCACACTTCATTGATAATATGCCCCCGATCGAGCCGGATATGATTTGATCCGGTGGCCTCCTAAAGGAAAAACCATTCTCCTCCTTACTAGCTGAACCTAGCTAGACAGTGCTTTGCAAATGCCTCCATACGGGTGATGATCCCTATAATGCAGACTTCGAGCCTGCCGAGCAGGAGGAGAAGGATGAGCCCGAGGGGTTCTCTTATGATATGCCCACTTTCAAGAAGCAGATGGTGGCTCGCTTTGATTCTCTATAGGACCAAGTGAACTGCTTAGCGGTATCCCAGCATGAGAAGCGCCAAGAGTGGATGGATTGGAGGCAGCAAGACTTGGCATATAAGGCCGAGATGCGAGCGATGATGGAGCATCAGCGGAGCAGTGGCTCGGGACCTTCTGGTCCACAGTGAGGTAGCCCTTTCTTCCTTACACTTTGAGCTCTTATTCCCATTTCACTTTTGGGAGTAAGTGCATTCTATAGTAAGGGGTGGAAAGGTACTTTTCCTCTTTTTGTACTATATTTCTTTTGGTTTGATGGTTTGGTTTTCTTTTTTATGTTTTGCATTGTTTTGGCATCTATAAATATGTGTTAGCTTGGTGTTTTTGAATTTTTCATGTGAACATTATTGAATGTTATGGATATGGTTTGGCTACCCCTGAAATTAGATTTTTGTTCTTCGATTTGAGTAGGCAAAAGGAAATTTGTGAATCATAATGCTTGTGATTAGTTTTTTTTTTCTAATATATTGACCCTTGAGTTTTGTGTTTTATGTTCGATCAGAAATACGATATTGCATATAGTGGTCTAACGGTCGGAGCATGTTTTTGAGTTTTAACCCATAATAGTGGTAAGGAACAATGGTAGGACAAGATAACTGATACCCTTTTATACATAGAATTGCTTAAGTGATCACCAAATTTGAGCCTACAAAAGCCATTTCACTTTGACTTTATATTCTTTCGACGAGATAATTCTTTATCTACGTACTGGACTGTGGAACATGCCATTAGTCTTTCACTTGGTATTTTTGGAGCTTAAGATGTGGAGATCCTTAGGTTTAGCCTCACTTGCACACACTCCTTACACATTTTCTTCGTTTAATGTTTTTGCACCCTTTTTACGTGCTAACTCACCCATAGAACACCCCTTTTAAACATGAAGTTGTTCTTTCACAGCCACATTACAAGGCAAAAGGCCTTAAAGTTACAAGCCCAAAGCCTATCACTTTGATTAACCTTCATACCCATCCTCTTCCTATTCTTGGGTCTTAATTAGTCAATGTACTTTATATTCACTTTTGGGTTAAACTTTTGCTTGAAAATGTGATCTTTCATCTCACTCCAAAAATATTTATGGTTCGTTTTTAAATGCTCGGATCTACTCTCCTTCTAACCGAGCTATGTCTTTGTGTTGGGATATTTATAAATCATTGACTTAACACTTTAAAGTAAATTTTGCTATTCAAAGCTCAAAAAATCCCTTTGTTCTCTTCATTCTTCGTTTCTGCAACTTTCTTCTCTTATAACTTGTAATTTTTATTTTGTTCGTATGAGTTGCGTTTTGTGTAATTGTGTTCAAGAAAAAAAAGGGGAAAAAGAAAGGTTGAGATGTTTGGTTGCTTATGTTTGGTAAACCCGTGTATATTTGACTAATCCTTAACTTTGATGACTCGAGATAGAGGGTTGTAACACTAAATTAACCTTTGACACACCCGCCCTTTACCCCTTCAATTTACAAGACATTAACAAGTTCTCTGATTTTGCTCCATCTTGCTAATAATTGTGTTAGGATTTATATTTGTTCGCCATGTGATGTACGTATACAGGGTTATAGGAGTGATTTCTTTGAATACACCCTGTCATAGGAGTGATTTTAAGCGACCACTGGTAAGGTTTTTTACACGGTTATATAAGTCCTAAACGTTCCTCTCCGTTTGACAAGTTTAAGATTCAAAAGTCTGTGTCTTGTTCGAGTCAATGTCTGTATGTGTTTTGCATGATCGTGAAAGACTTTGATGCATGCTTGGGGGTCGATGTATTAGCATAGTTAAATCAGGGAGCCGATTTTCAAATGAAAGGGAGTATTGTGATTCTGAGTTTCTGATTATTTGCTTGAGGACGAGTGAAGTCTTAAGTGGGGGGTAGTTGATAAGGTTATTTCAGACCTTATATTCCCGACTATATTCCATAGTGCTCGGTGGTGTTTTATGTTACTTTCTGTAGTTTTGTGGTGTGTTCGTGTGTGTTTTAAATTTTTCTTCTCGTTGTGTACTTTTGTGTGTTTTTTAGTTTTTAGGATGTTGTATATAGCGTAGTGAGAAGTTGCAGCTCCCGTTTCTGTAAATTTGTTGAACTCTTGTATATTGGTGCGTTTATGGCTTTTATTTATCTTTGCGAGACAGGTTTCGGGAGTTAGATAGCGGAAAGACGGATGCGGGAGAGAGAGAAAAAGAATTTTGAGTTGTCACTGACACTACCACGTCGTGATACTGCCTTGTCACATTGTGGCATGGTCATTCCAAAGTAAAATTAGAAGCTAGCGATGAGCAGATGAAGAATAGCCTGTCACGTCGTGAAAGACTTGCATAACGACATGGCAGGCTATTTTTGAAGAGAAGCAGATTCAAATAGAGGAACCACGAAGAAACGCTTGCCACATCGTAATGGACAAGCATAACGACACGGCCGGCTATTTGCAACGAAAGGCAAAATGCGATGAAGACCAAAGAAAAACTGTTTGCCACGTCGTGATGGATATGTGTCATGACGTGGTGCTTACGAAATTGCTTAAAAAATAGGGTTTTGTTATTTATTTTCCCTTTTTGGGTTAGGCGTATATATAGAGTTGGAGTAATTTTATTTCGTATCTTTTATCATCTTTGCTAAGCTAAGAACCCTAGGCAGTCTTACTCCTTCTCTATAAACGGATTTCAGGCTCCATTAATCGAAAGTTCAACTTGATTTCTTTTCACCTTCTGCGGTTGATTGCTTGCGTGAGCAAGTTATTTTTTTTATCGAGGATCACCTTTTCATGTATCGTCGCTGAAGCCAGGATCCACACTATTTGATAATGAGTTTGATTTAGATTTTCTCTCTTTCAATCTTCGTCTTCAATATAAGTTGGAACCGCTTAGATTGTGCATCTGATTGGATTCACTATTTTCTTTCCATACTTGTTAATTAAACTTGTTAGTAATATTAGGGTTTGTGATTGTGATTTAATATTACTTTTGTACATGTTGGTTCGATAGCATCGTAATCTGAAAAATCAATTTGGTTGATATCTATTTCGCGATCCAGCCCGACAACTAGAAAACCGTAGGATTGACAACCCACGGAACATAAGCGGACTTAGTTTCTGATTCATAGAACTAGGCAGGCTGTCCAGATAACCTTATCCTAGGTGCTTCAAACAGTGGGATAGTCTATCAGAACTCGTGTGCGGTTTAATATCTTATCGCTTTCATTGCTTTAACGTTTCCTAGGTTGTTAGGTTAACAAGGACTATTACCATTTACATTCATCAAGACAGTTGAAAATCGATTAATTGTCTGTTTATCCTAGATGAAGGGGTTGAGATGGTAACTGATTGTAGTTAGGTTTAGGAGTAGTTTTAACTTAGTTTATTTTCCGATCTTTTTACCGCCTTTTACATGCTAAAGCCCTAGAACTAGAGTTCGTAGAGGTAGATTCCCTGTGGGATCGATACCTGGACTCAAATTTAGATTATTACTTGACAACGACGGGGTACACTGCTCTGTAGTTGAGTGTTTAACATTTGTACCAGAATTGCATAAATCTATATCACGCTAAAAGCACATAAATTACATTCAAAACCAATCAAGAAAATAGAAATAAGTTATTCTTTAAAGAATATTTGAGTCACTCTTCAAAGGGATTAGTAAATATATCAAATAGCATCTTATGATATTATAGCATTTCGCCCTTGACCTTTGACAAATGACTAATCTAAGTCAAGTATTTAAAATTGGTGGAAACAGTTTATTAGCGAATCAATGCAGGTAGGTAGTGCACACTTAGGAACCAAATTAGTAGTAAAAACTCACCTCAACATCACATTTCAACTCCTTAGGGCAAGGCTTCACAATAGAAAACCTCTGCTGAAATAGCATCCGTTAATACCTTTTTACTCATATATAATAAATTGAGAGCTCAAATGTGTAAAAAAAGGAAATTTCTGGGCCATATATCATAAACAGTTTAAGAATTTGATTCAAACCTAAAAAATGCAGATGATTAAGCAAATGCCAAATAATAAAGATAGCAAAAATTCACATGATTTCAAATTATTATTTTTTTAATACCCTAAGAAGAAGGACAAGATAAGGTGGTAGATTACCTAATGAAAGGGCTTTTAAGGAGTTCTCCAGAATGCCTAATAAAAGAAGAAAACCCATAAAAATTGAACATCTAAACTAAATTTAAAAGTACAAAAAGAAGTAGTCAATATAGGAGGCCAAGCTAACTTGTTCAAAATATAGAAGCTTTGGCCATCCACCACCGCGGCTACTGGGCACGTAAGCATTCTGCTCACAAAAATCCTCACAAGAAAAACCAACACAACATATAGCTATAACTATCATAATTTCAAAATCAAACTCATCCCAGTTCATTTTGGGCTCTCTTTTATTCTTTCTCTTTTTAGGTAAAAGGAAGAATTGAAAGAGTACCTAATATTGAAGAAAGAAGAAGAGAAAGAACCTAATGGTAATGAGATTTTGATTGTAGACCAAATGGTAGGAATTGAGGTTGAGAAAGGCAACAAAGAAATGAAGAACAATATCGATAAGGAAAGCGGTCTGACCAGCAATATCGAGTCAGAAAAGATTCTCTGGTGAACCTATGAAGAAGCTAAACTCCAAAGGAGTGAATAAAGAAGAGTAAATAACAGTAGAGAGAAAGACCTTATAACATGGGATTTTTCTGATCCTTACAATGAAAATGGGATTGGAATCCATAAAAAATGGGATTTGAATGCATAAAAAATCAAAGAAGGCTGAGAAAGCAATTCACCTATTTTTCATGAAATTTTAACCATGGACAGTTGTGCTCAACCAATGCTCAAATCGCAGTAAGAAAGACCAATCGGTAGCAAAAATTCCATATTAAATGACATTCAAAATCAAATAAGCAAGACCATTTCAGTCATCACTTGAAAAACTATCTATCCTTTACTAAATATATTAAAACCAATCATAGTAAGCTAATTCTCAACAAATCAAAATTGACAAATAAATACGGTTATTCCATCATAATAGATCAGTAGCAATACCAATAATCAGAAGCAGATCAATGGGAAAAAAGAGATCTATTTTGGTCTCAGGGATTTAACTGTCTGCAGTGTAGTTCAACGAATTCGAGAAGCTCAGAAAATAATCAATAAATTTGATTTCAATTCAATTTTGGATTAAGATTTTCGAAAAAGCAATGAAAACTCAGTTGAATTTCGTCTGAAAATCACCAAGATCATTTAAAAATCCCCACCAGATTTACTCCCATTCCGGTCGTTGGCTTTGCTTTCCGTTTTGGTTAATCTCAACCCAAAACTTATAGCCCTACCAGACCTTATCTCCCTAAATCATCTTACTCTCAATCCCCCTTTTGTTGTTAATTGCTCCTTCAAAATGCCAGCAGCCCATTTTTGTTTGAAACTGTTGTCGAAATCGCAGGCCTCGCCTCTTGTAAACAGAACATCGCAATTTCAGTCTCTCTCTCTCTCTCTCCTTTTTATGTATTTGTAAAAGTTAGGAGGCAGGATTTTGAATCTTCCAAAACTTAGGGCGGTTTAATTTGGGTGGCAAACTACACTCCCTTTTCAGTTTTCACTTTTAGTATGTTTGTTTATTTACTCAGCTATCCTTATCCTTTTATCAATTATATTTATATGTCCATCTTATAGCCTGCTGTTTCAATCAGCTTGAATAGCAATTCCTTTATTGACAAAGTTCGTTATACCTCCCACCCTAACCATATTTGTATTTGATGTGATTTTGATATCTAACTGTAATTGAACAGTAACTTGACGGTATCATTAAAATAAAATTTTCTTACTTTTTTCTATTTTTCGACAGATGGTTATTTAATGGCTAAGTCAACCCAAGTATTCCCCTCCAAACTTTCATTTTAACAGATTTTATTTCCCGACACAAAGTTAAATATATTAATATAGAAGAAATATATTAATAATAAATGGTCTTTCAAAAAATTTAAAATTTTAAGGATATTTTTATTTAAAAATCATTATAATTTTATTGGTTAATTTAAATATATTATTGATATTTAAATAGTATTTATAAAAAAAATTATAATTTTTTTTAAAAATTATCTGACATAAATTTTACTAAGCAAAATAATAATTATAAATAAAAAATTTATTTAATAGAGGATTTTAATTTAATAAATAAATAAATAAATTATTATTATAATACCGACAAAAATTGGTAGATGTTGTCTATCTAGTAAATGTAACATCACCTACCATTAGTAGTTAATTTAATAAGAGATTACCTACCAAAACGTGTTGGTAACTAATGTTTAGTAGGTGTTACATGATTTTCTTGTAGTGTATTCAAAATTTTTATACTATTATTAAGTTAAATAATTACATATATTTTGGTATGTTTATCAAATGCAACAAGAAATAACGCTTTCTATACTAATATTGTTGCTTTTTCTAATTATGAAATTATATAAGGCAACAACATGTCGAAATCCTATATTATTGTTTCATTAGCTAATAAAAAAATCAAAAAGTAATCAAAAGCAACAAAATAAAGTAAAAAGCAACGAATTCGTTGGAGTAGATGTTTGAAATCGAATTTGTTGTTCCGATATTAAAAAAATAGAGATAAAGCAACGAATTATGGCAACAATGTGTAACTTATTGTTGTCGTATGCCATCTATGGCGTAATTATCCAAATGATTAGAGAAATCAGAGATATGTCCTCTCAAAAGACAGAAAAAGAAGTAAGGTCGTTCTTAGGGTCGTTGCAATATGTGAGCTGATGCATAGGAAGACTAACAACGGTTTGCGAAAAAATTTTCAAACTTCTAAGAAAGTAGCAGCCGATAGAGTGG
>CAOJCR011142734.1:0-10250 GCA_948330485.1 Euphorbia neoarborescens | reverse complement strand
ATTATTGAACCGATCTGTTTGATCGGAAACTAATTATTGATTCAGTTCAGTTGTTTGGTTTTTAAAAATTTTATTACAAAATTAAAAAATATATTTTTAGTATTAAAATTATTAATTTTATTATATTTCATTATTATTTATTAATAAAAATTAATTTTTATAAATAAATATCAGGATAATCACAAAAAAAATCCCTAAACTATATGACTCAGTGCAAAAAAGCCTCTGATCTAATAAAAGCATCAAAAAAGCCTTTAAGTACGAAAAATGCATAAAAAAAGCCCCTTAAGTATGAAAAATGCACGAAAATGAGAAAAAACTAACGGAAACCGTTAAAAAACTAACGGTTTTCGTTAAAAAAAACTAATTGTTTTTGTTAAAAAACAAACGGTTTCATACTTAAAGAACTTTTTTGATGTATTTATTAGATAAGAGACTTTTTTATACTGAGTCATATAGTTCAAAAACTTTTTTAATAATTATCCTTATAAATATCCAATTAAATATCTGATTTATGTTCCAGTTGAATCGTAAACTTTCCAATTTTTTATCTGGTCATGATAACATTGGAGGTAAATTGATGAAGGATGATGTCAAAGCTGACATGGCAGACATGTGGATGTAACACGTGGCAACATACCATTGAATCAAATGATAGAGAAGCCATTAGAGCCACTAGTCTGAAGCTCTCAATCCCTCTCTAATGGAAACCACTTCCCTAACCAATTCTCATCCAAATCTTTCTTTTACCTCTCAAATTTCAGCAACAACAACAAGAAGTAGAAATCGGCCATGTCTATTGCTTCATCTTTCTACTCTTCACTCTCATTTCCACGGACTATAGCATCAACCACTAACCAAAACAATCCGCTTCTAATTTTTTCCCTAATCCCCAAAACTTCCCCGATTTTCACCAATTCATCTTCAATATCCAGCACCCATTTTCTTAAACCGTCCAATTTCATCGTTAGGGCATCGGAAACCGAATCCAAGACGTCAAAATCGGAGAGCGAAAGCGAAGGTAGAGATGGGGGAGAAGAGGTGTATGAAGAGTACGAAGTTGAATTGACTCAGCCTATAGGGCTGAAATTCGCCAAGGGAAGAGATGGCGGAACTTACATTGATGCAATTGCGCCAGGCGGATCTGCCGATAAGTCTGGATTGTTTACTGTTGGAGATAAAGTCCTTGCTACCAGGTTTTGATTTTCCCTCTCCATTTTAAGATTAGGGTTTCAGAATTTTGAGTAATTGTAGTGCATGGACAGTTATTGTGATTGAATTTTGTGTGAATTGGGGAAGAATTTAGGGTGAGAATGTGATGAAGTAATTCTAAAATTTGTGCAGTGCTGTGTTTGGGACAGAGATATGGCCAGCTGCTGAGTATGGAAGGACCATGTACACCATTCGTCAGAGAATCGGTCCCCTTTTCATGAAAATGCAGAAGAGATATGGTTAGTTTATCTCTAGCTGGCTATTGTTTGATTAGCTGCTAAACTGTGTAATTGAGATCTTAAGAACATTAGCATTTCTTACGCAAACAACACGGTGTTTATTGTGAACTATGTGTGATAGAACTGAAAGAAGAAACGAAAAAATGGTTGAATAGGAGAATTCGAAGTTGAAGAGGGGTTAACATCTCAAATGTGTTTAGTTTAAGTGCTGAATTTGCCTAAATATGCATAGTTTGACTCCAATATCGGATATTTCTGGGTTTTCTACCGTGTAGGGAAGGTGGATTATTCGGGTGAGTTAACAGAAAAGGAAATTATTAGATTTGAGAGGAACTCTGGTGTTATCAGTGACAGAGTGAGAGAAATTCAAGTGAGTATAACTGAGTTGTATGTTTCTCTCATAAATGTGAGGAAATTTGTACTTTTGATTAATGTTTGTGTCTTTTAATCCTAATTGATTTCAGAAGCAAAATGCTTCACGGAAAAGACAACAGAAAGAACAAAGAGAGAAGGATCTTCGCGAAGGATTGCTGTTGTACAAGTAAAGGAGACTTTTGCTTCTATTGTGCTCAACTGCTTGATTTGAAGTTGTATTGAGCTGAAATTGTTTGTTCGTATTGTTTTTGTTGGATATTTGTTAATTCGTAGAAATGCCAAATATGATGAAGCATTGGAGAAATTTGAATCAGTACTGGGATCAAAACCAGATGCGAATGAAGCCTCAGTAGCTAGTTATAATGTTGCTTGTTGTTATTCAAAGCTCAATCAGGTAAATCATCTTGCCTATTGCATTGTGTTCTTATATCTTGGCTTTATTTGTTTTGTAACAATTGCAAAACATCCTGTAAATCGTTCAGTCTATTTACCGGTGATTGATTTGTTACTTGACTTCATCAGATAAAAGCGGGATTGTCTGCACTTGAAGATGCCTTACAAGCGGGATACGAAGACTTCAAGGTAATTTATGAACAATAAATCATGGTAATGCTACTTTTGATGGTACTGGATAATAGTTATCTAATACGGAGGAGGGTATTGTTAACAGAGGATTCGGACAGATCCGGACCTAGCAAATCTAAGAACATCTGAGGAATTTGAGACTCTTTTGAAAAGGTTTGACGAATCATTTATCAACGAGAATGCTATCAATGCCATTAAATCGTTATTCGGCATGTTCAAAAAGAATTAGAGCCATCAATTGACCTCACAAAATACAGAAAATCACTACTTAGATTGGCTGTATGATTTTTGTTCATATTTATCGCAATTGTTCTGTGAAACAAAATGTACAATGTTACAGACTAGAAGAATAAAGAGAACTAAGTTGAAGAAGGAAATGCTTCATAAGTTCATATATATAAATTGTTCTTCATCAGCATTCTTCTGCCTGCGAAACCATTTAAAGAAAATTATGTACTTTTTGACACTTTCAGTTATTATTATTATTATTCTTCTTTTATTATGATTTTAATGTTCTTTTTCTGTTATTTTTAGTGTGAAACGCATTTTTTTTTTAAACATCCAATGAAGGAGGAAGTTGAGGTTTGACAGCTCACAAGGGGCACTTCGAACGCTCCTGGGCTGTTAGACCCCTAAGGTTTCGAGAATGTGCATCAAATCTAATTGTTAGCTATGTCAGGCAATGATCGGTTGAACCGAAACAAAACCCCGTTTTGATCCAAACCCAACTCAATAAACCTTCTCGAGCATCTATTAGCTGACACAAAAAACTAAGAATTTAAAAATGGATTTCCATAAAAAAAAAAGGGGGGAGTATTTGGGTCATTTTTCTCAACCTTTTCACCTTTTAATATTGTATTAAATGTTAAAGTACTGATTTTATTTAAATGGCATACATTCGCAATTGGGAAACCTTGTAGCAAGTGATAATAAAGCTTGAAATGAAATGTTCACGACCCGAGTTCTCTTTAAAGTTAAAAAGGCATGTACTATACTTTTATATACAGTGCAGAAATAAAAGGAAAAAATATATATATACACATAAAACAAGTGAATTAGATAAATAAAAAAAATGGAATCATGGCATGAATATGAATGTACATCACATAGGTGAATGTCAAACCAGCAAAAATCCTTTAACTGCCCCCATAACCACTCAAAATAAACTCTACATCTTCACATTTCTTTTATTTCTATGCAAAATGAGAGAGAAACAAAAAAAAAATGCTGATCTATAAACATATTCATCATAAATTCCATCGCGAGACGGCCCATCTTTCCACCATTTACTAATTTCAAGAATAAGAAGCCATTAAAGCCAACAGTACAGAGCTTTTCTTTACCTACGTATTGCAGAATTTACACCAACTTGTCGATGAACTCGAATTTGAACCTGCATTAGCCCCGCGAGAAATGTCAGGAAACGGACATGAAAACAGAGGATGAGTATGAAAAAGAGGCGAGATATCATACCTATATAATACTACTTCTTGAAACAGTTACTCGAGAGGACTTTCTTCCCGTATGGACTGGTCCGAAGCATGGGAATATAGGGTCTTATGGCCTCTACCAATGCAGCATGAGGAGCTCCCTGCCCGATGGAACCGGGTACAAAATAATGATAATTATTCACAGCTCTATTACTAGAAAAATGGCAACATCAATCAAGCTAGGGAAAAAAACGAGGACAGTGTTCAAAAAGGGAACACTGAAGTTAAAACAAAGAAGTTTAAAGAGGAAAAATATATATGAACCTTTGATTGATGTAGTGCAGCTTGGATAACATAATTTCCATACGGATCTTGCATGATTTGATCCAAGCGAACATTATTTATGAGCTCCCGAATAATGCGAGCACATTGTTCTTCGCTCGAATATTTTAAGCACTTCTCCACCACATTGCTGCTGTATTTCTGCATAGCCAAGTCGCCGAAATTCCCCTCCAGCTGCTCGTGAATTTCAGTCGCAGCCCAAGGAAGCTGAAGCTCAAAGATGAATTGTACGACATAGTTCCTACACAATTGAAATTTAGATTTCAAAGACCTAACATAACAAATAAACTACTATTTGCACCATCCTCTGGAGAAATTCAATGAAATAGTTGTTTTGTCCAGAATTTCTTGATTTGCCGTAAATAAAGAATCAAGAACATTTCTATGAATAAAGCTACTGGGATGCTCTTGACTCTAAGTAGCCAATTAGAAAAGTACATATTGATCTGCTTGCCTTAAAAGCATCTTAACAACCTTATTGATACTAATGGTCTGTAAATGAGAGACCACCCTACCCTTTTCTGGACAATAGTTTACAAGAAGCTCACTCAAAAATGTTACCTAATATTTTTCAAACACAAACATATATAACAAGGATACAAAATAGGATAAAAAGAATCTAATCGAATAAATTTCATTAGACGTTTTAACACAAATCATATTTTCCTACAAGTAAATGGGCTTTGCTATGTAGTTCATATCTTCCATGAAACAGTGACACAGTTGTTAAGGGCGCAAGTTGCACTAAGGCGTAAGGGAGTGTGCCTAGGCGAAGCACCTGCCCGAGAAATGCAAGGCGCATGATTAAAAACAAATAAAGAATTATACCTACAATATCAAACTCGATAATGTAATCCATTGCCCTTGTATTCTGATTCACGATTAGAGTTTATTACGCTTTTAAATTTATCATATATTTATTTTGGCTAGGAAATAAAACATAGTTAAGCTACTAATAAGCAAATTACAGATTTAAGGAAAGATTTCAAAATTGTTAGTAAGTTGTCATTAATTCTAAGCTTTATTAGTGATTTTCTTCTTTTCATCATATTTCTTTCCTTAGTTTTTTTTTTTCTATCAAAAAAGGGAATCAGAACAAGAAGTGAGAAAATCACCCAATCAACACCCTAATATTCTTATTTCCATAATTCTATCAAATGTAAGAAAATAATTATCTTTCCTAATTCAGTTAAGAAAACCTTAAAAAGTATTTGTACCAAATGTGCGCTTGAGGGACGCACCTCACCTAATGAAAACAAAATCAAGCAGCTTTTCATTTAGGCCATGTACATCAGGGGATGAACTTGGCACTAAACACCTAGTGCACCCTTGAACTTTGAGTGAGTCCTATTTGCCCCCGAACTTGGCAAAATAATCCGGTTTACCCCTAAACTTGATAAAGAAGTCCTATTTGCGCCTTAACTTTCATTTATCAGTCAGATCGAAAGGAAATAGTGAAGATATAATAAAATTAAGAATATATGTACCCAAATGGATCTTGGGAAAGAATTAGAGCATTTAATGTTATCTCACGAATTAGACGCTGTCTTTGCTCTCCCTCAGAATGGCTGAGGCATTTTTGAAGCACACAACAGCCATGGCGGTCAGTAGCAAGCTCAACACAGTTACCAATTGCAGCATTGAAAAGGAACTGCAAAAGAAACCATAAATAGCTCTGATTAGGTGCTGGCACTTGTGTCTCTCCCTAATAAATAAATTTTTAAAAAAATTGCAGACGAAGAGCTTCCTGAATGGTGGAAGCAACCATTTGCATTACGCTAACCTCTTGGACATACAAAAATTGAAAAATGAGGATACTCAGAAGCACCAATGTGTGTCTCTTTTCTTTCCCCATCTTTTAATAAAGATTTAACATACAAGTCTGAATGGTCATTAATTTTTAGACCAATTGATGATTGATCCCTTTAAATACAAGGTTCATATAAAAAAAGATCAATTGGTTTGCAAAAGGTCAAAGAAACCAACTACATGTACTATAAAACATTAAATCAGATAACAGGGGAAAAAGGTCGGTCATTTTGTTTCTCAAAAGAAACAAAAATGGTAGGCAACTCAAACCAAAAAAGCACCAAACACAAAGTTCTTCAAATAAGTAAAATATAAATAGATGTGATCAAATGATAATTTGTCTACTTTGTTGAAGGAAAGCAAACCAACAGCATGCCCCCATGCTCTTCCACCTCTTACAATTTTGGCACAAAACAGTGCAAACAGGATTGCAACAAGATCCTAGTGCGACTTTGCTCCTTTATGTATACTAACATCAGGTGTTTCAAGCAAATAATTAATGAAAAAATCATTTAAGAACTTCCCCTCAAATATAAGGATGAATGTCTCTCACCCCACTGTATTTAGGAGCTAAATACTGCAAGCACCGCTGTGCAACATGGTTACCATTCATATTCTTCATTAGAGTCACAATGCCGGGCTTCAGAGAGGAAACAATCATAGAGTACTGTTCTGGACTCTTGAGGCTTTCAATTACCTTCTGAACAGCTCGAGTCCTGTTGTCACACGGCACAAGTTAATACAGAAACATGAAAAAGTTTGAGCATTGATGATACGCAGAAAGAGAAAGAACTCAAACCCATGCATATCACATGAAATCCTAACAAGCTCCCCGGGTTTTCTTGTGACTGCATGAAGTATTTGCATTTGCTGTTCCTCGTTGCAAACTTCAAGCAACTTCTGGACCAGATAATTTCCAAAAGGATCTGTCATCAGCTCAACAATATGATCAATGATCTCAAGAAAAATCTTCTCAACATCTTGTTGAGTGCCCTCAGAAAATTTTCTTTGCAAGAAGCGGCAACCATGTTGGTCTTTTGCCATGAGATATACTCTGCCTGTTATCTCATCTACAGAATTGTATTTCTGAGGCTGAGGCCTCAGATTCGAGCTTTTAAGATCAGTAATATCAGGGGGGATATTCCATGAGCTCAAATGATCCAACTGAAAGCAAACCGCAGGAGAAGATAAGCTATGGCGAAGATGAGCATTTGGAAGAACTTTCCCATTCTGATTGGGATTGGCAAGTGAATCATTTCCGGGTACTGAGGCAAACTTCACAGTTTTAAGAGCGTTCTGCCCTAGTGATTGAGCGAGAATCTTTTCAGGAAACTGTTTACCTACTTTATCCGTAGCATTGATGCTATTATGTGATTGGTTGAGACCCTTTGTTACTGCATAATTATTCCAAAATGGGTCTTGGTTGGATTGCTGAAGTTGATGAGATATTGGCACCTCAAAGTAAGGTTGCCTCACACTCTGATTCATCAGCTTTGTGGACAGATTTTCATTCGCTTGGATAGGATGCTGAGCTTCCAATCGTTGGTTACGCAGCTGATGCAGATATAAGTACTGCTGATGCCTATGAAATTGCTCCTCTTCTATATTCCTCCAGCTGATACTGGGCTGGTTCAATTGTTGAGAATGTATGCAAGGAAGCACAGATTGTACATCAGCAAAGTATTGGCACTGATCAGACAATAATGGAAACTCCACCCCAGGCACAGCCACGTTGGAAAGAAACTGAAAACTTTGCACACCATGTGTCAATGGCAATGCCGCAGAGAAATTTTCGATTGCTTGAGGCTGGCAAAAACCAACAGACATATGCTTTGGTTTCTGTGAATGAAGCTTTAACAACTTGGAGTTGTCGTGGTCTACTTCTGTAAGGTTACACTCATCAAATCCACAACACATAGCATTTGGGAGTTTGAAGGATGGAGTACCTGTCACCGATGAGTTCATATTTGGAACTAAACTATTCATGCTGTCTGCAAGCTTGCAATCTAATGAAACATCATGCATTGGTGAGGAATTAAAATTTGCTGAATCACTTCCATGATTGAAGTTCAAATCTGCAAATGCAGATGTCAATGATTGATCATCAGGCAGATTTGCGTCCTCGGATTCGATCCCCCTGATGGGAGATCCTTGTGTTTTATTACTTAAACTTTTCCTTTCATCCAGATTCCTGTTACTTGGAACCTTTTCAGTCAGAGGCCATTTGTAAGAATTCACAGCAATGGTAGCTAGGCCACCATTCTGTGAGACACTTTTCAGTGCAGATTCCTCGGAATGTGGATTAACAGAAGTAGCATTTGGTATCTCGCCAAGAAGCTTCTCCAATTCATCAAAGTCTTGTTCAGTTCTACCAGCTTCCATCTTCTACGAATGTCTTTTCTAATTGTTTTCTACCAAACAAACAACGCAATGTGGATCCACAGAAGCCCTTCAATACACAAATTTTGAAATCATGAGAAATCATCCATACACAACATGATTCAGAGAGCAGAAATTGGTTGATCAAAACTCAATCATCATAGAATTATCAGCTAAACATAATGTGTGATCTCAGCACAAGTAACATCCTACATTGTCAAATAATGACTACCCATCAATTGAAATCGAACATAAACTGTATTTAACTTCCTTAAATTCTGAGAATAACAATAAAAAACTTCAACCTGATGAACTTTGAAAAACAAAAACAAAGAATATATAATAAATAAAGTAATACTAATAATAATAATAATAGCATCAGATTCTACACCCGGAATCAATTGATACAATAACAAAATCCCAGTTCAAAAACAGAGTCCACGCGTCAGTCTAGAGGCATACTCACCACCGTTACCATGATCAAGCCATAACCAAACACCTTTTCCTCGATTTCTACGTCCAAAGAACAAAAACCACAGAGATTTCACTTGCACTAAAACCGAGACCCTTCCATCACAAAAGCCAAAACCCAGAAAGCCAAACAACTTTATCATAAAAAATCACACACACACAGACACACACACAAAAAATCCAACCTTTACAACAAACATCAGCCCAAAGAGTAAAAAGAACAAAAACCCAATTCATCAAAAAGTGATTAAACAACAATGTAGGAAAAACAAGAGTGAAACAGTCATAACATACCAGTGACAGACAGAGCAGTCAGCATTTAAAGAGAGAAAAGGGAGGAAGCCATAGCTGATCAAGTGAATAAGAAGAAGATGAGAGAAAAGGAAGGAAATATCTCTTAAAATGTATGATCGGATTACACATAAAATTGATAAAATTAGAGAGAATGCAAAGTAAAATTTGCTGTTGTTGGTAATAAGGTTAGGGATGGAGGCGGCGTGAAGAAGAAGAAGAAGAGAAGAGGAGAGGTTATCAAAGGCCAAAAAAAAAAAAAAAGGAGAAAGATGGAAACAAAAAATTAGAGAGAGAAAGCAAAAATTTTAAATTTTTTTGAGAATTAGAATAAAGTTTGGATTCTAAATATGCAAAACAATATGAAAATACTCTTCTTCTCCTACTTCCCTTCAATCAATCAAATGTTCAAAATCATCCATGCAAATGCTCTCTTTCTCTGCCTTCTTTCTTTTTGGGGGTGTCATCACCTTTTTATTCTACTACTTACTTACTGTAATGTCCATTTTATTCACTTCATTATTTTATTATATACCTTATTTTGTTGTAATAATATTATAATATCTGAAGTATATTCATGTGCTAAGATATTTGAATTAATATTTTTTTTATTAAACAATTTTTTCCACCTTCCACTCTACCAGTTTTTGCTGCTTCCAAGTAAACTGAACTAACTTAATCTTTTTGTTGGGTTTGGCTTCTTCTTGGTTGTTGAGAAATGCCAAAGAAAGTGCTCTTTTTTTAGTTAACTGAAGAATCCAAACTTTACTAAACACTATTTTTTTTTTTTAATCTTTACTAATAAATTATAAAATATTTTAGATTTTTTTTTGCTATTATGGTGATTTACTTATTTTAATTCTTAGTGTAGATATAAAAATAGAAAAAATTTAATATTTTAGTTTTAACCTATTTATCGAATACTCATTTGAGTAATAACTAAAACTGTCTATAAACAGGGTTGTATCGGGGTTAGATTAAGTCATATCTGATTTTTATTTAAAAAATTTTGTTTAAGTCTGACTCAATTTGCCCTTAAATAATTCTAGATTCGGGTCGATTTATACTAGGCAAAGATGTAAAATTTTAAATTTGTTCATTGAATTTGTTCAATATA
>CAOJCR011142160.1:0-11170 GCA_948330485.1 Euphorbia neoarborescens | reverse complement strand
TTCCTCCTCAATTTCCATACCAGAAAGGGGGATAAAATTTTAGTCGAGGTTGCTTATCCCTCCCAACTCTTTACTTACCTTAGCAAGAGGAGGCTGGATTCCAAAATCAAAAGACGTACTCTCCTCCTGTTGTTCCCTATGTAGCTGAACAACCTGATTTCCCAAGTCTCTACAGTAGGCCTCATGATCAGCTAACCTAGCCGATTGTTCAACAAGTTTACCTAAAATTTCTTTTAACAAAGATAACACAATCTCGTCTTACTGCTGAAGAGGCAGTTGCTGTAGAGGTTGGTTATATTGATACACTGGGGCCTCACCTAACCCCTGGCTATCATGCTCATGAGGGAAATCAGAACAAGAGTTCAGCACATTTTGATCATTTATATAAGAAGAATTGGAATGCTGAATTCTCCTTCCATAATCATTATCATTAAGATAAGCTGGGTCATAGAAGTTTGGAGTATAATACCAGTGATTACCTCCTACGTAGCTTACCATTTCGTTCGATTGGGCAAACGGATCACCCATTTTATAATCCTGACTTGGATGGCCTCTGCCAAAAACTTGATTCATCCGAGCCATCAACAATTCTAGTATGTCATTCATATCTTCCAAGGCTGCATCTCGGCGTCCCAAATTTGTAACCTGGAACTCACCTCGTGTAGGATAATTAGTTTTCCACATTGTAAAATTGACTACACGAGGAGATAGAAAAATAAAAAAAAAACAAAAACTAAATATGTACAAAATAAGAAAATTTTCATAAACAAATAATGCTCTAATCAGAAATTAGATTGTTGGTTCGATGTTGCAGGAAATTACTTTCCCGGTAATGGCACCAAAAACTTAACACGCCTCTGGCGGTGGTTGAAAACTATCACCAGAGGAGCTCACTAAAGGGCAGTGTACCCTGTCGCTGTCAAGTAATAATTCTGGTAAAGTCCAGGTATCAATTAATAAAAAGTATCCACAAGCACTGAACTCATAAGTTTCCTAACGTGTTTGAGCAGAATCAAAAAGGTGAAAAATTATTGGAAAATAAATACTGAAAATAAAACCTAGAATTAACGTGTAAAGTGATCTATCTCCTATCATGATTCATAAAGACTTCAATTATTTTCCTATGGTAGTCGATGCGATTTCTGAATACTTAACGGGTATGGCACTTTACGAAGAAATATAAACAAAGAAATAGGACTCAACTAGTAATTCAAAGTCATGCCAGATGATGACAAATATAGCGTATCCACAGACAGCGGTTTGGATCTAGTTCGTTAAAGCCTTTTTCGTAGGTGAACTTGTTCTAGAGACTCAGGAACTAATGGCCCGTAAGTTTCTTGAAGTTGCCAATTCCAAGATTTCCAAGGGTTTAGACAAGGTAGGGCTAAATATATTAATCTAGCTAATGGCTTCGGGTCTCACGAGACTATACTTGTAATCACAAACACCAAATTGACTTGCATAGAAAAGCAAACCTAAACAATCGGTTATAATCATACACAAAGCGATGGTAAAGAGTAAATGACATACGATTATCTAAGGGTGGTGACGAGGCCTTAATCTAACATACAATCGAAACTAAGAAACCCTAATTCCAATCGAAAGTAGACCGTTCTCAAAATTAACGTAAAAGTGTACATTATAGAAAATCCAATCAATCGATGAATAATCTCAAACGGGAAAATCAGACCATTAACAATTCCATAAATAAATAATAAATCATCTTACAAAACCTCTCGGGGAGTTGTACACCCATCGGGGAGTTATATGGCTCTTCAAGAGTCTAGAGTTGTTGAAAGATAAACCCTAATAATATTCTAAAATCACTATTCATATGTTCTCTAATGAAATACGAGCATACCAAAACAAACGATACTCAATTTGGATAAGAAATGAGTAAATTAGGTCAAAAACAGTAAAAGAGGTTATAATAAAAGTAATGTCGATGGCTGGCTCGAGTTCTTGGCTCGCCGAGCCACAAGTCGAGCCAGATGTTCTGTGAAGACTCCTCTCTACTCGTGTGTTTAGCTCGTTGAGCTGTAGGTATCTATCTTGAGTTAGCCATAACTTCTTCATCCAATGTCCAAATTAGGTGATTCAAGCTCCGTTGGAAAGCTAACAAGATTATCTTCAACTTTGTGGCTAATGAGAATCTCCAAATTCGGCCTATAGATACCTCAAAATTTGCTTGAAAGAGGATGAACATGCAAACATCAATTTGACTAAGACGTCTTACAAACTGCACACTTCATCTTGTTTTGTTCGTAACTTTCTCATCCCGAATCCAATTTCTCTGATCTAATGCTTATTGATAAGATCACAAAACGATCTTCGACTATGCTTTTAAGTAGAACTCCTGAATCGACCTCCAACTATCTTGAATTTATCTGCAAAGAATCTTGATAAAAATCTTCAAGAACCCATCGAACTTAAATCACATATCTCAACTCGTAATCTACTCGGGTCTCAATCCCTGCACATTCTAGCTCATAAAACAAGTCAAGCTATACAAGTCCTTGGTATAAATGACCTCAGACCAAAGAAAAATTAAGATAATCGAAAATAAACTACAAGTAATCAAACTATACACAAAGGACCAAAACACACAAAAATAGGAAAAATTGCATGAAATGCAACACAAGAATTCTAAATATTAGTCAAATTATACATCAATGGGGTTCCATAATGACTAGAATATAAGGTTGAAACTGACCTTATCATCCACCGGATTTCCAAATGGGTCAAGTTAGATAGTTTGTGAATCCAGTCTTTCTTATCTAGATATGGTGTTCCAGAGTGAGGAAGGGACATTCTTTGATTTGAGGGAGTTTGTATTTGGAGAAGTGGCCTTTGGATGGCGCAATTGGGGATAGCTTTTCCACTAGCCGAATTCGAAGGATGGTTAGATGTAGGCTTATATGTATGTCATTAATCTTAGAATATTTGTTGAGAAAAATAAGGGTTTCAGCGAGGATGAGGCCTACAGGAGAAGCCGCTTTAGCCATTTGTTGGATATTGGAAGCTAATCTTAATGGGCAAGTACTGTATAGGAATCCTAATAGTTGGTGTATGATCATCATGCTTACCATGTGTATCCAACTAGGGTGTGCACGGGGAATAAGAGAACACCAATCTAAGATTGCCATCAAGTTAAATCCTATGGTGGAGGTATCTTGTGAAGCGATGAAAGGAAAACCTCATGTTCTGCCTTGGGAAATGAGAACTCCTTGGCCATCGTTTCTGGATGTCCATATACAAACTCTGGATTACAAGAAGGGTCTTTCGTGAGTTGGTTACACCAATGATGGCACTGAATTCTTCAAACATTGAAAATATCTCATGGTCTCCGAACCTAACAACATTATCTATTGGATCCCAAAATGTGATGCAAGCCTTCAACAACTCAGGCAAAAGTAGAATGTCGAAACAAATTTTGGTATCTCTAAAACCGAAAGTTTTAAATATGGCCTAATCCGAGTTATAGAGCAATTTAAGGAATGTTTGAAACCGTTATTCAAAGCTCACCATGTAACCTATCAAGAACATAAAGATCACAAGTAAATGTGTTATTGAAATTGTTAAAATACGGGAATGCATATCAAGGTGATAATGCATATCATGGAATTCGTGCATGGCAAGATGTAGAGGATTAATGATGTATGGCATGGTATAGTGTGTGGCATGGCATAATTTGATGGTATACCATATGGGATTACATGACATTGGATAATTCGATGATACATGACATGGCATTTCGTGATATGGCTTAATTTCGATGATGAACGACATGGCATTGCAAGACATGGAATAATTTGATGATGGGTAACATGGCATGGCATAATTTGATGATGTGTGACATGGCATAATTTGATTGTGTACCTCCATGGGTGATGTTATGATGTTTGTTTATGACTTGTTGCCTATGTGGCATGTCATAAAGGATATGATGCCCAATTTCGA
Organism: Euphorbia neoarborescens; assembly: GCA_948330485.1. Lineage (NCBI taxonomy): Eukaryota > Viridiplantae > Streptophyta > Magnoliopsida > Malpighiales > Euphorbiaceae > Euphorbia > Euphorbia neoarborescens. The sequence continues at coordinate 7,210 of CAOJCR011142160.1, read as the reverse complement.
TAGCCCCGAACGAAAACGTTGTTATGATGCTAAATGTTTAAACATGGTGTACCCTTATAAGGGGGTGACAATATTTATGTCATGAGACACTGACAAGAAATGCACATGGCTGCATACAAAACTTGGGTTAGCATGGTATACAACATGTATAAAATGATCAATTGGGATGCATTTAAATCGAAGACATAATCACAAATAAGAGAAAATTGCATGCGAAGCAGAAATTCCCAACCTTATATCTCGATATGGTATAAAGTCTCTAACCATTCCTAGGTGGGGGTCTCCATGTCATTAACGGGAAATGACAAGGGTTGAAACTAAATACATTTTATTTTATGTTTTGGGAAACCTAATGGAAGTTTCTATGGCTTCTATATGCAGGAGAGTCAAGTCTGGGTTAGCAAAGGATGGTCCTATAGAAAAATATACCATCTTTCTCTCCCCAAATAGGTTCTAACAGGAAGATTAATGTATGAGGCTATTAATGGCTTTCCAATAGAAGCCCTTGACACCGAAGAGGCATACAAGTGACACTTTTTTAAGAAATTTGAGGTAGGTATGGTGGTCTTAGAGTGGTGGGTGCAATGGTGTATCTACTGAATGCAAATACATAAAAAGTAAAATCCACTTAAGTGGATATGCAAACAAGAATACTTTGTTTTGAAAATGTTGTCGATTTCTCTAAGGTCTTTTGAAAAAGTCTTTCAAAGGCTTATCAAAATTCCATATAAAAATATTTAAAGTCTGAAGACTTTGAAAAGAATAGCCATCCCTAGCGGAATTGACACTGTGAATTCTCAAAAAAGAAAATTGGTTTGAAATTGAAATGGTTCCTAAGCGAGTGAAATTATTCTTTCCAAAACATCTTTTGCGTTAGAAGAGATTCTAAGGTTCACGCTTGTGAATGCCGGCTTAGGAATTACAAGCGAGTGAAATAATTCTTTTCAAAACATCTTTTGTATTACAAGCGATTCTAAGTTGGAAAATGAAAACGTTTTAAAAGAAATTTAAACTCAAATCTTTAAAAAAATGATATTTAGAATCGCCGCCCAATTCTAAGCTCAACCGAGAATCAATTCACGGTATTTATCAGATCCCAAGTTCGAATCCAAAACCGTGATCTAAAGATCAGGTTCAGCCAAGACATTTACTTATCCTTTTTCGAAAGACTTTTAAGAAATCGACAACATTATGAAAACAAAGTATTCTTGTTTGTAAAAAGCCTAAGTCGATTTTTAATTTGAATTTTTATGTGAACGGGCACACAAAATCGATAAAGAAAGTGGTAAAATATACACACCATTACAAACATTCACACAAGCTACGCTACGGGATACATTTTTTGAATTGGGGATTGAGGGAAACATTCATCATACACACATGCATAATAATTGAAAATTAAACACATTACATGCAATATCATACTTGAAATGGACATGTCATAAGAAAGGAAAGATACGATAGATCGGGATCATTTATTTAGGGGGCCGTCTTACCAACTCAACTAGTTAATTCAAACGGTTTGGGTCGAAGGATGGTCTCGCACGGCCTGAAATTTTTTTTTACCATTTTTGAAAGGCATTGTGGTGATTATTATTTTGAAATATTTTTGCTCGGTTTTAGTTATGAATATGTATATTTTCACGGATTGGATATCTAGGAAACAGTTCCCTCATTGGATGGTGTTAGCGGCCCTAAACCTAGCTTCTCAACATGGTTTTCTAGATGCTAATGCGTATAACAGAAAATTTAATCTAAGTCTCAAATACAAATAAAACGTGTCTATTTATCGGCACACATTAATTTTTTTCATATCAAGCTAATAATAGAAAATGTAAATAAATAACAAGATGCTCAAAGATGCATGGTTCTAGGGCTTTTGTTTAAAAGTTTTCAAGGAAAACGTTAGTTATTCGAGTAAAAAACAAAAACCGGATCGCATTTGAAAAGGGAAATAAAAAGAAAAATTTTGTGCCATTTCAGGTCTAGAACTCGGCGTGTTCTGGGAAAACTTGATGAGTTCTGCAAAGAAATTTTAGGTCTAGAATCCAGTGGCAAAAAACGCCAGTGTATTCTGGGAACATGGCGTGGCGAGTTGTATGAAAATATGGCAAGTTTTATAAGGAAAATTTGAGCTTGAGTTCTAGTAGTAAAATTAGTCGGTGTGTTCTGGGAACATGGCATGTTCAGGCCTGGAACTCGATGAGTTCTATGAAAACATGGCCAGTTCTGGGCCTCAACTTTGATTTTGATTAATAGTGGAAAAACAAGCCGGTGTGTTCTAAGAAAACGGCGTGTTTTGCACTGAAACTCAGTGAGTTACCCCAAAACTCAACGAGTTCTGGCCTGTTTTAATGGGAAACTTTGATCGGGAAAATGAAACTACTCCTAGATTCTGGGATTCCAACTTTAACCATTTTTATAAGTCCATACATAATTTTAACATCAAATCTATATTTTTAAGTCCTTACATCCAAAGAAACAAACTTGTCTATATTTAAGACAGTTGTATCCGTTTTAACGTGAGTTTGTCCATTTTTAGTCCATCTCGGTCCATAAATTCTTAACCACAGCAAAGGAACATATGTGTAAGTCATAAAAAGGGTATCTTTAGTTATTTTAGTCCATTTTCTCGAAGCATTTTCCTTTTCCGACCAAAATTCCAATTTTTGATTTATTATCACGTTTTACACATTAAAACATAAAAACATCTTGCAAGCATGCAAACTCAGAAAAAAACATGACAAATACGGGAGTTTAGAGCACAAAGTTACCTAAAAGCTGTGTATTCCATAAGTTTATGAGTTGTGAATCCGAGTTTGCTCTATTTTTCTACGTCAAAGGACCAACACCCAGACCAAGTGTGTTTTCTTTAAGTTGATGCAGATGACCGAAACTCTCAAAGCAAGAGGATTTATTGCTTAAACCCCGTGCTTTTGGAGTTCTTTGGGTGATTTGTGAGTTTTTCTAGGAAGAACTTTGCAAAACAAATAGAAGAAAAAGATGGGAGCTTTTTGAAATGAAAAGAAAGGAAGATGAAGATTAAGAAGAAGGAGGATCTAGAAAAATAAAAGTTAAGAAGAAGAAAAAGAAGAAGGTGATGAAAGAAGATGGTAAAGAAGAAAGGTAGAAGCTTGAAAGTTAAAGATGAAGAGAGAAGAGGGAGTTTGAAGGTTGAAGATGAAGGAAACTTAGGGATGAAGGTGTGCATGTAGAGAGGAAGAAAATGATCATATTTTTAGGTGAGACTTGCTGCTCATTTTCCTGGATGAGGCCTCCTTTTCTTATTCCTATTCTGAATTTCTCAACCACCCCAAAAAGCTTTTCCCAACCCAAAATGGAATGTGAATAAGGCCACTTTCTACTTGGTCGCCCAAAGAACCTTTCCCAAAATGGGACCTCTCTTTCTTTTCTTTTTTTGGCTTTTCAAAAATCAGATTGTATTCTGATTTTTTGGGGCATAAAAGATGTATTTTCTTTGGGTTTTTTAGGCCATGGGTGTGTGTGGCCTTTGAATGGGTTTGGGCCCAATTGGGCTTTAGGTCCACATGCCCATGGTTGGGCATAGCTTTGCAAAATTGTTTAACAAACACTTGGTTCAGGTCTTCATCGTGCAGGTATCGGAGTTCTCGGATTTCTGTCCACTAACTTGAGTGAATATCAAAGCATACTAAAAGGTATCGACGAATGCCGTTTTCATCATTGCGCTAGGAAAAAGTCCTGTGATCACAATAGTCTCTTAACCATTATGGTATATTCCAATTTAAAGACCCATTGAATTACATTCAGTGCTCTCACTTAAATTCAGAATTCCATAATCCTAAAACTACAGCCATCATATTACAACCTGTGCCATGGGCTGTTGGACCAACCGTCGAGCCATATTCAACAAAATATCAACAATTATAATTAAATATGCATGAAACATATCAAAAATATTTTATACACATCTTAAATTAACTACATTAATTATTACGTGTAACGGACCAATCTGATCAAATTAACAAGCAAAACTCAAAATTGGATTGCATCGAATAGTTCGAAATCACCAGGGACCCAAAGGCCCACCGACGATCGGCTGCTATATGGTGGCAGCCTCGCCGGTGGCCCGCTGGTTTGGGCTGCTGCCGACTGGAAGCAGCTCACCAGATGTGTATCACAGCTGAGTCATCAGCTGTAGCTATCGGCAGCAGCTCAGTCGCTGCCTGACTCTCCCCTGGCAGCGCTGCCATTGCCTGTCAGTGGTAGGCAGTCCGGCATCGCCGTGGGCGGTGGTCGATGATCTTGAATGATTTTCTTTTGAAAAATTACAACACACAATCAATAATTCAAAAAAAAATAACATACTACGGTAAACTAATTAAGGATCTAATCTATCATAGCATGCATTAAAAATGAAAACTAATTGGGAAAAAACACCAAAAACCCCAATCCTATACAAAACCATAGATCTACCAATCAATTTCATCAAATCCCCCAATTAAAATTCTAGATCCATAATTATCGATTTAAGATCTACCATAATTAATTCTAGATTCTAAATTGATTTTAGATTCCTTCCAATACACCATAGATTTAATTAAATCTTTTAGATTCAACTGCAACCGCGGCTCTGATACCACTTTAGGGAATCAAATTCAGGCCCAGAAACTTAACAGGCGTGGTAGAAGGCTTTTAAAATTTCTAGATTCAATTTCCATTGGAGCCATTTCGGTGAATATAAAGGATTTAATCGTTCAACTATCCTACTGGAAGAATTAGGGTTTACGAAAGAAATTAAAAGAAAGATCTGATGCTTACCGTTTAATTTCTTTTGAGAAGCCGTTGAATCCTGCAATCCGTCCAAAGAGCAATGCACGAACTACTATCAGCTACGAATCTGTGCAAGTGGAGTCAAGGCTTGATCGAATGTACTATGAAATCTCATCGAAAGATGAATGGAAGAAAACTCTCTCTTTTCTCCCTTAGGTTTCGAAAATCACAAGTGTGTCTCCTTAGGGTTTCTTGATATTTTGGCTTATATATGTACTATAGAAACCCAGTGGACCTAGGTATAGAAAACGCAGGCCACAGGTTCTAATAGGCCCAATAATTTTTATCAGCCTAATTAAATTCCACCGACTCAAAATTCGATTTCATAAATAGTTAATTAAATCAATGCATTATATTTTAATCTATTCAATTTTACCAAAAGGTAAATTTATTAATTAATTTAACTATTAATTAATTTAATTAAATATGTCAATTTTTATAATCAGACTTTAATCAAAATCTAATTAATTCTAATTGCACACATATACTAATTAATTTCCATTCATAATAAATTAATTCAATTAAAATTCTATGCAATATGTTTAATTAAGTTATTCACCATGTTTAATTTTAATTAATTCACAATTAATTAATTACCACATGTGAATCTACTAGTTAAATATTTTAGATTTAATTTATTAATTAAATCAAATATGATTTCTTCAATCCATATTTATTTAATTAACTTGATCCAACCTTATAGACTAACTTATCTGTAACAAGTAGTTAAAAGTGCAAGATCCTATGGGATATCTTTATATTGGCAGTAGGCATAAGACCCATAAACTACTAGTCGATTCTAGCAAACTATAGTAGCCTCTAATTAAGACAGCTACCAGTATCTCTAGTAAAGATTAAACCGTCTCAATAGCTATACTTGTATTATCGCTTGCCAGTTGATCATCTGAAGATACATTTACAGTAAGGGATACGACTTTGTCATCCTACACTACTACATCTTCCTTGATCTAGATTAGATTGTTAAGGCGAATGAGTACCCAACTCATTCGGATGCGACCGTACACTTTCAATCCTAATCCATCAAGTGGTCGGTGATATTATATCAGTGGGTACTGAGTGGTAATTCCATTGACATATTCACATCACCTACATGTTCACTGGCTCACCCGATCATACCCGTATTTGCATCCTGTTACAGTTATGTTAGGTGTATGTCTAAGTGCATGAGATTCCATAAAGTGATGTAATGCTCTCAGGTCTAAGGACAAAACAAGTCCTACCTAAGAAACACAGCAATGATGATTTAGTATTTCCTGCACGGATCTGTCAAGTACCATATGGGGTCCATATCTACCTGAATCCTTGATTGCCTCACAATCAACCGATGCACAAGTTTATCATTCTATTCATTCCCATGACCTAGAACAAACCTATGACCTATTCTTCTATGCTTTTCAATCAATGGATTCTCTATTTAATATACAACACCAAATATAATCAAATAGATTAATGCCTTTATTTATAACACTAAATGTATATTAATACAAAGTAATAAACTAAATGTATAATATGAAAAGGTATCTATGCCTATAAACTAAGGCACATCAACATCGAATGCATCTTTAATATGGGTATTGACACCCAATCCAAGTGCATGATCAGGATATTCTTTTCTTTTTAATGCACGATTGAGGACATTGTCAAGCCTATTTTGAAGAAATTCACCCTCAGCAACCTTCAATTTCCATTCCTCCTATACATTCAATTAATAACAAATTTGATTAGGCAACCATATCGCATAAATATTATTGCACTTACAATGCTCTGATTCACTTATTATGTCTTCTCATTTGGTATTACCACCTCCCTTTTGTCATTCTTTTTTGTTCTTGCTAGAAACCAATTCTTTGCTTTAATATCAGCTATACTAAAAGAGCTAGTGCAAGATTTAGACAAAGATGAAACATTAGAATAAGCCCCTCAGCATGCCACTTTTATTCATTTTGAGCATATGATGTAGGCCCATATAATGGGATGCTCATCATGTGACTTGTTAAGTATAGTTTTCCTACTGATCTCCTACATAACAAACAAGAAATATATAAAAGAGTTAATAATATATTAAGTACTAATAACTAGAAACACATATAAGATTTAAACAGGAACAAAAACAACACATATATTTTGTACTACCATGTATTCAGGAGAAGTAACGTACGCCCTGAACTCCTCAAACTCTTGTATTATCATAAAACCATCTTTCCACGACATTTTTTCCCAAGGGGTGGTATGTTTTTAATAAATTCTCTGTTCAGGGTTACATTTGTAGCGCTTTCATGCTGCATATATTGTCTTCGTTACATAATGCTTTTTCTCTGCATCTTCAGGAATTTGGATCTCTTCTTGTAAGCATTTGAAACAAACAGTAATAAAAGAG
>CAOJCR011138502.1:0-13665 GCA_948330485.1 Euphorbia neoarborescens | reverse complement strand
TTCATTATCCAAAAATTCCAAAGCCATAGTTCAAATTCCAAACTCAATATCTTTAAATAAACATCCAAATTCCATAATCAATTATACGTCAAAAATCACAAGAATTAAATTTTAAAATTAACTAAAAGGAAGATATTCACTTATAAGAATTGAAGAAAACTAAGAAACCACCAAGGAGCCCTTGATTCTAACCCGAACATCGCTCTACCATCAAATTCCACGGAGCTTCCCACCAAAATCATAACCCACTTTCATGTTTTTAAGGTTTGGAAAAATAAAAAATTCAAAGAAAAGAGAAGGAACAAGGAGAAACCAAAGAGGAAGGAAGGAGGAGAGGGGAGGGACGGCTACAAGGAGCCCCCTTCAATCCAAAATCACGTCCTTTTCTATTAGGAGGAAAATATCTTTTATTACTTATCCAAAAATTCAAGAAAAATCTAGAATATTGTTGAAAATTCACACAACATGTCGTGTTACATCCAACATGCTGACGTGTTGCTTTAGAAATAAGAAAAAATGGAGGAACAGGTCACTGGCATGCCGTGCCAGGCCGCACAACACGCCGTGTTACCCTAGCACGTCGGCGTGTTGTGTACTTTCAAATAAATTTTCAGAATTTCAAAAAAGGGATGAAAACCAGCATAACATGCCGTGTTGCATACCTAGCACGGCGTGCTGCTATTCTGTCAAAAGCATATTTTGATTCCAAAACAATCCCGAACTCAATTCTAACCTCACATGAACCCGAGATAACTTCCACCAAGTCACATTTATCTCAAATAACCACAAATTCAACTCCAAATCACAAACTCATTACTCAAACTTATTTTCAACTTTCAAAACCTCAATAAAATCTTAAAAATTTTATACTTAAAACTCCTCAAAGCCGATCTAAATCCTTAAATCTCAAGCTTCAAAGTCGGTTATCAACACCTATATGATAAAAACTTGTAACTCCGAGGTTAGGATGTTACAAAATGGATGTAAAAATCTAGGAAAATAAGATAAGAGTTTTATTGATAGTGAAAACAAAAATATTTCTTCATTTAATTTAAAAAAAAAAACTTAACAACATACTCCTATATCAACATCTATACTACTTGTGCATCTATATGAAAAGACAAGGAACCTTATTCTTCTTCTTCAGAGGAACTTAAAGGAGATGGAGTAAACTCAATATTTGAGTACTAAAGAACTTTCAAAACTTCTTTTTTTTAATAAAGATTAGGTTTTTCCAAAAAAATTTTAGTTTTCGGTCCATATTACCAAGTTGCAAACGTATCTCCGCTTGAGTTTCATCAATTCCCTCCAATCAAGTAAGGACTTGTTGCCATCCTTCAACTATGGGTTGGGTGGGTTCAGCTTCAACTTGTGGTTCCGATTCCCTTCTTCTTGAAGGTGAGGTAGCTCGAGTAGGTTATCTTTTACCCGTTCTTGCTTCCTAACTTTTCCAAATGTAGCCTACAAAAGATTCAGAGAGTAGCCCCACCTTTTTGAGGAAGACCATATCCAAGTAGCGAAACACATCATTCTTCTTTAGATGGTAGATTTTTCCTGTATTGCGTCAGTTCCACACAATCTCAAATACCATCACTACAAAAAAATTGACTTGTAGTGATGGAAAAAATTCCATCATGAAAAGTTATATATTGTTATTATAAGGTATTAATGATGGGATTTTACCCATCATCACCCGTCACTAGAGGTCAAGCGGTTAAAAGTTAATAATGATGGATTTATGACCCGTCATTATTTATTTACAACGATGATAAATTTACCATCAGTAAAAGATTCTTATGATGAAAACTTCTCTCGTTAAACCATTATATATTATCACAAAAAGGGTTCCGTCAATAATAATTATTTGATTTATACCAACTAAATTGTGACGAAATTTCCATTGGTAAATCATTAAATTTTAGCTATCGATTTTCTGTTGGTAAATTGTTAGAATTTTAACTACTTTTTATATCATTAAATTTTTAGCAACCAATTTTTTATCGTTATATAATTTGGATTGAAGAGAGCTACTACAAAAATATACTAAACTCACAAGTACATTATATGCATTGAAACATACAAATTTACAAATAACATTATTATCAAAGAATATGTAGGTATAAGAGGTTCCCGAGATTAAATAACTAAATACATAAAACATTATATGCTATAAATTCTAAAGTTTTCAGTTTCTTATTGCATAGCAGACCTGTATGCTAATAGGACCCCATTCTATAAAGTTTACAAGCTTCCTTTCGCAAATCCTTTACAAACATTCAATCGGCAGCCAGTAGCTTTAAATAAAGACATTGCTATTATAGAGAGGCCATTAGTAGCTCCACTTTGGTGCTGGACCAGCTTTGTTTTTTGTCAATTTACGTGGAAAAGACTAATACGTAACAAAAAGTTTGCTAACCTGTAGCTATATATTTTGGTGCAGCATAGCCTCGAGTTACCAGAACTCTCGTTGAAACATGACTGTTATCACCAGTAGGACCGTCCCTTGCCGGGCAAAAATCTGAAAGCTTTGCACTAAACTCTTGGAAACAATACGAGCACCATCATCCTCATTATATTTTGGCAATTATCTATGTTTGTAAAAAATTAAAGGGTTTGCTTGCACATACTATGTTTGTAAAAAATTATAGGGTTTGCTTGCACATAACGAATCAAGGAGAATATTAGATGCTTTCATATCTCGGTAGATTACGTTCGCATTTAAACTATGTAAGAAGGATAAGCCCCTTGCTACATCTAGAGCAAAGCACATCCGCATACTCCAGGAGATAGGTTGATTACCCTTTAGAAATACACAAAATTGTTCATTTAGCATATCATCGCAGTAAAAAGCATAATATTGTGAAAAATGCAAGAAAATGCAACTCAAAAAATAATGCAATAATTAAACTAATAAATCTGAATAATTATAACTTTCAATTCTATTACCATTTTCTAAGCAGACCATATCTAACAACTAAGCATAAACACAAAATGTGATGTAAAACTAAGCATGGATCACAACATCAAACTATAAAGAATTTAAATCTCACAAAACAAATTTCTTCACTTCTAAATAAATGATTCTCCAAGCTTTCCTTTGGCATAAACTTATAAACTAGAAGTCTATTATCAGACTCAACACAATAACCAATCAGCTTCACTAGATTCTCATGATGAATAGAACAAAAATGAGTTGTAATAATCCAAAACCCACCATTAAGGCTATTTCAGAATGTGCAACATAAATTGTTTTTATTAAGTACTCTCTTCAACTGTAGTTTGACTTCTCCTATAGAGGTACAATTGACCTTACTATGTATTACACAATCTAGAAAGTGAGGAAATTTACCACTGTATTCTAGTAATGTCTAGAAAAACACTCCAAAACCCACCATTAAGGCTATTTCAAAAGGTGTAGGCCCCATCCCTATAGACATTGATACACACTAGAAAACAATCGGAAACCAGTAGTTGGAACTGCCTACCAAACTGTACAAATGAGGAACTGTTCCAATAAAAAAGTCACAATCTAAATTAGGCTCTGATACCAAATCTAATACATGAGAGAGGAGAAAATTAAGAAAAAGAAAACTCAAGGTAGCATCCGGGAAAAGGATAAAAACAAATTGAGTTACAGTCGTATATTTTCTAGAAAAGATAACCACAATAACGTATATTAAACAATCTATGTGACCACTGGTTGCTTAAATTGGCTGCTTAAACTACGTGCATATGTCTGTTAGGATCTTAGTATATTTTGCTTAAATTGTGTTGTAAAGTGAATATTATTAAAATTAAACAAATATAATGGTAGAACAATCTTATATGTACTTATTTACCCATCATTAATTTTTTTATCATTATTGTTCATTTTTCTTGTAGTGATTTAACATAAGTTGTCTCGACCATGGCAGATTTCTCACTTACTCGAACTTGTTAAGGTAGTGAACTTAATCCAAAGTCTGAAAATTTAAGAATTCCACTATCATCAAGTATGAGATTCTCATGCTGTAAAAACATACACTAGTAGAAAAATGATATTCAGTGATACTAGTACAGTGATACCAGTGAAAATAATATCAGTGATTAGGAACTGAATTCACTTCAACATATATGTATCAGAGATTATTAATGTTAGAGTATCAGTAAATTGTCTTGATACTAATTCTAAAAAAAATATTACAAAAATTCTGACACTTATGTAAAAGTATCATAAAATACTAATCTGTTAATATCACAATTTAATTGAATTAATTTAATTAAAAATATTTAAATAAAAAACTTTAAAAGTGTCACTAATATATTTAAGAGGGAACCAAATATTTTGAATGTACGCATTTTTTTCACTGTTTCTTTTTCCTTCTCATCTTGCTTCCTCTCCTTCTTCCCATGTCTATGACTTCCCCTTTCTTCTTCTTGCACCAATACCATTATCTCTCCATTGCCATTGCTGTTCGTTAGGATACCTCTCTCTGGTCTTAGGCTGCTTTCTCGTATTTTCACCCCACTGTCGAGTCTCTTTTCTGTGTTACTATTGACATCTCCAGATGAGGTATCTAAGGTGGAGAAGGAAGAATATGTGGAGGAGCAAGAAGAGCACCACGAGGAGGAGGAAGAAGAAGAAAGGCCCAAAAGACCGAAGCGAGATGGCTGTTGGCTCTGCTGCAGTTTCACTACAACATAAGGTAAATTAAATATGCTACCATAGTTTTGTCTGTCCTTTTCTTTCGGTGTGTATATAGATAGCACTTCTACGACTCAGTTTTAGTTTTTATTTATTGTTTACAATCGAATAGGATTTAGCTTTCTATAATTCGAAAATGTATTCCTTTGTTTTTGTTCTTATGCTCTTGAAGCAGTCCTTATTTTGATTTTTTTCCTTCAAATTTAGCGATACCTATCTATTTGGTTACTGAGAAAATATGGAACTGAATCAATTGATGAGAAATGGGGATAAATACATAGTTTCAAAAGGATTTAATCCCATTGTTTTTAAGACAAAGGCAGCGTTACTGGTGTATAGACCAAACTGCACAATCTACTCGCCTTCAAACTCCATAGCTTTTATGTTCTCAGATTATCCATGGCCTTATTCTATCACTCAAATCTACCCTTGTGCGAATCAAGCCTTGGATTATATTAAATCCTATGCTTCATATTTTTATCTTCTTAAGTATATCAAATTCTACTCTAAAGTTGTTGGGATCAATTATAAAGGCCCTTCTCACCAACACATGGAATCTTGGAGCCACTGGTGCGGTACTGGTTCAAAAGGGAAATGGGAAATTGAAATCCTCAATTTCCAATCCCAATCAACTCAGGTACTTTTTTAATTATGATTTCTAGTACTTGACATTAAAAAGAAAGAAAGTATATTAAAAAAACAAATTTTGTGTATGTATCAATTTATATTGAAAAATGTCTAATAAATTCATTTCGTTATAAAATTTCCCATGGTTTTATATAGGGAAAGTGCCAAAAGAAAAAAAATGTAAATTTGAACGATAGAAGAATGGCAAGTATTTGTGAGGTCAAAGACACTCATAGCATAATTTAGTTTAACTTCTTTTTCTAGGTATACAAAGTGGATTTTGTAATCCTTTGTTTGGGTAAAGCTTTGCAGAAACAAAAAGGTACATGGATATGTTAGCCCTGGTTCTCAGTTTTGTGTGTTTTACATTTGGCTGTTCAATTTCAGGTCTCATTTTTCCTTGGAGCTGTGTTTGTTATTACTGCCTAGATTTATTCCGTGTTTTTGGAGTTCAAGAAGAATGGTGCCACATCTAAAGTATGAGTTCAATGCATCTTGCTTTCTAATTTTTTTTCTTAAGGATTATGGTTTGTAAACTCCAATTTCGTGAGTTTCTTACTCAAGTTACTGTTGCTTATAGTAGGCAGTCTGATATTGCTTTGGCTGAAGTTGGAGATAGAGCTGTCAAGGAAGATGAAAAAGCTGTTTTACTGGAGGGTAAAGGTCTACAATCAGCTTCTCCTAAAGCTAAATGAAGTTCATTTGCCTCCTCTCCTAATTTTTAGGTTTGTAAATACTAATAGCAATTTTGTGAAGTCCCTCATGTATTGTTATGCCTTATTTTTTCCTTATTGGATTACGTATTTGGGAAGTGTTTAGGTTTTTTTGTTGAAGGAGCAATTCTTAATGGATAACAGATTGACTCTTAGAACTATGTGAGTAAATTGAGTGATGATTACTCTTTCTGTCTTTGTGTGCAGATCTGAAATTGCTACCCTTCTTCTCTACTTTTACATTTGTGACCGCACAGATTTTTTTAAGTCATCAACGAAGGTGCTCTTGCTGCTTGTTTTCATTTTTATAAGACAGTTATATCCTTATTTGGTGGTGTTTCTGGTAATCTAAACTAATCTTGGTTCACATTAAGGATGCAGAGGTTCTAGCTTTCAAATGCTTTACTGTATTATCTTCCTTAAGATAGCATAGTGGAATTTTTTTCAATATTGCATTCTTGTAGTACGATTCAATTTGGATTGTTCTTAAACTTATATCATAGTAGATTTTATTCTTCGGAGGTTCAAGCTTTGCTCTATAGAAGGATGTGGATTTTGATTTTATTCCACATTTAGTAAATCTCTATTATTTTGTTATCTACGAAATAGAGCATCTTCACTTGTAAAGGAGTTCTAGGGTCGATGCATGAGGGGATAATAATGCAGTATTTGTTCATGGATCACATGCTGTTGAGATTATTCAGCTATTTTAGGCAGATGCAGTTCGTTTTGCTTATGTCTTAATATCAACCATTATCTGTCTGTGCAGAGTTTTAACAGGGATCTTTTCTGGTTCCTCCTTTTCATCATAGTTTTGGCAATGATTTCTTTCAAGAGACATCATGATAAGTCACCATTCTCAGGGAACCCTATACTTTACTTGAATAGAAATCAAACTGAGGAGTGGAAAGGATGGATGCAGGTTTGTCTTTTTTTCAAATTGCATATGTTTTTTCTTTTAATGTTTGTTCTGAATTTCATCTTTAGATGTAATCAATAAAGGATTTTTAAGAAAATGCTAAATGAGAAGGTTCTCCAAAATGAATCTTAATTCTGTAGTGCATATTACAGGTAGTTTTGCTACTCGAATTAATCCCTATCTTGCTAAGAGTAGAAAGACAAATGGATGAGTATAAAAAATCTAATTAATTGGTAATCAACTCATAACTTTATTTTTTAACAGTGAATTTCCAAATTCAAATCACGAATCATTCGGTATGGCAAAAAGAATGTAGCTTGAATTCAGTCTTTGATCTTATCTAACTTTGACCATTTATCTGTCATAGTCTTGAATGTGTTAAACTGATATTGCAAAAACTAGTTCTACTGAAGCAGCCCTAGTTATATACCTCATAGTAAAGAATTGTAATTGATGCTTTTACTGTTGATTTGGTATGGTTACAACAGCCTACCCTCTATACATTGTGACAACAATGTTTCTTCACCTATTCCAACTATCAATGCACCATAGTTTATAAATTTGGCTCAATATTTGTTGTAGGTATCCAAAATTGGCTTATGTAAAGCTTGCTCAAGCTAAATTTGAGATAAAACTTGAACTTAGTTAATTGTGCCCAACACTTCACTGTTGGTTGAGATATGATTATGTTAGATCAAACATAAAGAATACTACAAACTTTAGTGACTGCTGGGGAGTAGGATAATTTTACAACCATGTCTACAACTATATTCACTTAATTAAGTATTTTAGTTAAGCAACTCTTCTTAATCATGATTATTCGTTAATAGTGTCGTATTTAGCTTGCGAACTAAAATAAAATATTTTCATAATAATAATAATAATACTTTTATTTTATGTTCATAATAACTAACTTGTTTGAAATTCACAAACCTAGTTTCGATTTGTCTAAAATTGATTTTGGATTGATTTTATATACTTGAAAACATTAGTTCTTATTATTACCTTGAAATAACCGATTTGATGCATTTGTGTTGCTGCATTTTCTGTTCTTGTTTTCTCTTTTTCAATACTTCTATATTTGATTAAATTTTATCGTTGCAATAAACTATGATGTTGCCATTTCAACGGCATGTCCAGGACTTGATTACATAGTTGTAGAGACAATTGCAGTAGCTCAAGCTTGTGTTGAACTATTACGGAAGGAGAATCTTGAAGTTACAACTTTCATGATATTGTTATTGATTGCGTTTTTTTGACAACTGTTTATTTGTTTTGAGAAAGTTGTAAAATACTAAATTTAGTCAGTAGGTCCTTTCTTAGTCAATTTACTGTTATGAGGATGCGTGCATGCATACTGCACTATATGTATGTTTGTTGTTTTTTTAAACACTTACTGTTTTTTATGAATTTATATACATATCTATAAGTTGTTTAGTTTGAAAATGAGATTTATTTATATTAATAATTTTTATTAATTAAATAGCATAAAAAGTGTATAAAAACGAAATAAATAATTTCTATTAAATAATAAAAAAACCAACTATTGAATTATACAAATACTGATAATTATTGTATCACAAAAACAATAATACCTATTGTGTATCAACAAAATACTGATACCTATTGTATCACAAAAAACACTGATTTTTTGGTATCATAAAAGTACTGATACTTACTGTATCACAAATAGTTATGATGTTAATACGGTATCATAAAACATACTGATACTATAGTATCAGTAGTCCCTGATACTTCCGCGCTGATTCAGATTAGTATCACTAAACTCGAACTTCTACAACACATCTGATGTGTCACTAAAGGCTTCAATGATATTGCATCCAGTATCACAAAAGGCCAATTTTCTACTTGTGATAACAACTAGCATATTGTACGACAAAAGAAGTTATTGTGCCAATGAGACTAGAATTTACCCTCGGACAAAGAAATAGTGTTAAATCAGTTAAAATACATAAAAACAAAACAGTAATACATTTCATACCTTCATGTCTCTATGGCATACATCTCGGCTATGACAGTTATCTACAGCATTGATAAGCTACTGAAAATACTTCCTTGCCTCATCTTCTTTCTACCTACCTTTACTTGCCTATCGGATGAGTAGTATAAAATGAAATAAACACATGAAAGCTATTAAACATTTCATGAAATTAATACGATCACGAGAACCTTCACCTTAGTTGCCTTACAATTTTGTCAAAAATTTCATCACCAGTTACAAATTCCATTACTATATATATTTTTGTCTTGTTTGCCATCACCTACACAATAAATACCATAAGAATACATAACCAACGAATAGAAATGATATCATTGAGGTAGCAAGTGTAAAATCTATGCCATTACATAGATGGCATAGAGGAAAGATATGAACTAAAAAATGTAAATGGCTTTCACACCTCATACATACGGATTACATTCGGGTGCTTAATTAGTTTCTTGGTTGAAATTTCACGTTTAATCTAAAAACATGGGCAAACAAAAAATTTATATGACATTAAGCTAAGATAAGAATTTTTTTAACAACCAAACAGGTACTTGACGGTCCATATTCATTTCTATGTTATAAACTAACATTTTCCTTTTTGGATTATAGCGAGGAAAAAATTTATGGAAATTATTTTATTAATAACTTTCACTGGATGACCAACCATGAACCAACAACAAATTACAGGATAACTTTTCATAAACATTAAAGTTTTCCTCTAAGAAGAAGTTCTCTCTCTCCCTCTATCTTGTGACCATAATAATAAGTCAAGCATCTGTACTTGGAAGAAGACACATCAAATAGCCAAAATTAACTTAACTATCATACAATTGCAGAAAAATAATCACAAGCTTCTAAAACCTTTGCATATAAAAGTCAATGACCTAAAATTAACATAATAAGAAAACATGATTATACATTAACAAACTTCAAAAATTTGGTATTCAAAATCAACAGGTATAAATAAAAAAATTTAGTCATTTCCTTAGTGCTATAATAGGGATGGGCATCCAAATAATATGTAGATTGGAGAAAGAACCTACCTTAGTATACAGAAAAATACAAGTTCTCTATTTTGCTTGGAAGAAAAAATCTGACGAGGAAATACAGAATGATGACATACAAAAAATACTTGTTTCATATTGAGATATCCACATATATAGGTTGTACTGATACTTACTTTGGCCATGTTAAAGGAAGGAAACATCGAGAACACCTTTAAAAGAACATCATCATTCAATTCATTTCCAAGGTCGCCACAAAATAGGCGATAATCATTTGCAGAGTGTAACTATAATTAGCATATGCAAATTGTAGAATATATCATGAGTTAGACACTAAAAGATCTACAGATACAGTCAAACAAAAAAATGAAAAAAGAAAATTAACTATATAGAAGAAGAAATATAGGACAAACAATACTTTCAGGAGACTCCGCAAGAGTTAGATCCTCCTAAGCCTGGCTAGCAGCTTTTCGAGGAATAGCTTTCTTTTTGGATTCTGCTTCATGCTCAATCTCACAGCTAGCAAAGGCCACTGTCACACTTTCAAGTGCATCATGGGTTTTTGTATGTGCATCGCTCTGGAATAACTGTTGGGCCTATTCAAACACATATAGCTTGTTATAGACCTCTCACATAAGCACAACACTACTCCAAACTAGTAAATTCCTATAAATACATAATTATGTATGCATATCACTGGGCACATACAACACCGGTGAGCATTTAACAAATTAGTGTAAAACTGAACTTGCTACCATACATTTAAAATAACTAGGTTTCTAAAATATACATGTCGCTCAAGCAAACATGCCCCTCCCGATTCAACAAATTTCAATTTTCCAAATGTAGAAGTTCATGCAGAATGATTCATTTGACTATTTCTAACTCCATCAGATGGTTGTAAAGACTCCAGAAATTCCTAAATTACCTTGATTTCTCCTACCAAACAAATGTACACATGAAACGTTTACCAGTACCAACATGAATATATAGCACAATGAGTCCCTAGCAACACAACAACAATAAACACGTACAAAGACAAAATAATTAAATTAAAGAGAGACAATCAAGAATGAAATTATTCAAAAATCTCAGATCCATTCATTCATAAGGAAGAAATATCATTAAACACAAAGAGAAAAGGTAAAAGTATTATATATAATTCAAGAAAGTTCAAGAATCTGTACTTAGAAGAAGATGAGAACCCTCAAAGTCCTATGAAAGGGCGGTATGGTCCAAATTAGAAGTCAATTAAGCATCGCCAGTTACTGTTTTTCTTCAAGTTAGTCACAACTTGAAAAGCAAAACTAAATAAAGTAACGAAAAAATTTGAAAAGAACAGCCTAGTACGAGAATAAATAAAATATGGTTCATCATTGCTAAGAGTCCCCTTGTCGAGTTAACTTTTCCGATCAATTGCTCTAATTAACAAACAGCAACGAACATTACATTTAACTCGAAATTTATTATCACTGAACTAAATATCATAGAATCATATAAAACTAAATACAAACAATTAATAAACAAAACATTTAGAATAAGAAAGTGTATATAGATTGAACTTCTGTATACCTGACCAATCAATTCACGCTTCAGAACCTTTTCTTTATGGAGAACCTTCATAATATGCCTCGTAAATTTCACTTTGGCGAATGTTCTTACCGTAACGTCCTTTTTAGCTCGTGCCTCCCTACGTGAGTCCTGCTACCTAATCCCTAATCAGTCTACAGATAACCAAAATTATTTTCATTAATTCACTATTGCAGAATCACTATCCCAAATAGCAACGAAATTGAACTGAACAAACAGAGCTTACAAAAATAAAACCGGTGAGCACGATTATTCAAGAGATCAACGACACCTTCGCGAATACCAGGGAGTCATTTGATAACTTTCTCAACAGAACCAACGCAAGCAGCACTAGTCATTCCGATGATAGAGAAAACAACCTTGGATAAGGATCCTGTAACATTAGTTTCCTAGACATAAACGCCTTTGGGGTACTAAGGATAATGAGGTCTGGGAGATAAATCACCAGGGAAGTTATTGTAGAGACAAGACATGGCCAAAAATTTTAATAACAAGATCTAAGAGGGATGAAAGAGATCGAGAAAGAACCCGATCTGCCGAGAAAGTGATGAAGAAGAGGAACAGAAGGAGATGAGAAATGACGATGCAAGTGGGTGAGGCGAATCAAGTGATGACAGGAGTGGATCGATAGAAGGTTAGGGTTTTGAGATGTTCTGAGGAGTTTAGAAGAAGGGAAGCAGCAGATATGAAAGAAAATATTTTATTTAATTTTTTTATTTGCAACCTTGGTTGCAATTTCACATAATTTTTATGCAGAATTTTGGGAGGGAAAGTGTTAAAGAGGAGAGAAATTTTATTAGTTTTAATAAAATAAAATATTTTGTCACTATTGCTATTTAGTTATGGGTTTTTTGTTTTCTCATTATAATTATCCAAAATATACATTTAGTGATAAGTTTTTTTACCCATCATTAATTTTTTGTCACAATTACTCTCTTTTTTTCGAGTGCATTGAACCCATTTTGAAGTTCTTCTTGGTTGTTGTTTGATAAGGTCAGTTTAGACCTTATATTTTGAGCTTTATAGAACCCTGATTACAGAAAATTTGACTGGATTTCTGGCATTCTTTTATCGTTTTACATATGTTTTCTTGCCTATGTTCAATTTGTGTTTGTATATAGTTTCATGTGTTTTCTTCCCTTTTTTATTTGTTTTTAGATCCGAGGTCATTAGGACTGAGGATGCTTATGTTTTTTGATACGTCTGTCGAGCCTTTGGTTTCCGCAGTTGAAGACCGATGATGATAAGGCATGCTTGGGAAAAAAGATATTTGGAGCTAATTTTGACTAGGAAGGAAGCTGAATCTAGAGATGGTCATTAAAGGAAAAGTGTAGTTCGTGATTCAAGCTTTCCAACGGATCCAAGATCGCGCAAATCGGAGGTCGAATGCTCAAGTTATGAAGAAAAGAAGCTATACTCATACCAACTCGGCATGCTGAGTCAGAAGCTGATAACACGGCGTGTTGTGCTACAAAACATGGCGTATTCCAATGGCAAACAGATTAGTTCGAAGATGGCTAGCAGAACACGACGTGTTGCCCCAGAACATGGCCAGTTGGAATGCGATAGATTTTACAAATTGGGTAGACTGCAATACGCCGGTGAGTTGAAGTAACTTTGCGTGTTAAGCTATATAACACGGCGTGCTAAGGATAGAACACGGCGTGTTGGACGTTATTTTAGGGTTTCGAATTTGTTTTACTTTATTTCTTATCAGGAACATATAAATAGTTCGTTTTAAGCTATTTTCTGTATCTTTTCACCTTACAATTGAACTTAGAACCCTAGCTAGGTTTTATTCTTTCTCTATATTCTGATTCTGAATTGTTTAATCGAAAGCGTTTTCTTGGAACTTTCAACTTGTACGGATTGTTGCTTTCATTCGTGAGTTAACTTTCTTATCGAGATTCAACTTTATACGTTGTATCACCGAAGCCGGAGTCCACCGATTCAATAGCGAGTTTGGAATAAGAATTCTCTTTTCTCAATCTTCGTCTTTAATAAGTGTTGTGATCCGCTTAGATACTGTAACGACCTAGCTATTTATTAACTATAATTGCGGAAAAAACGTAGTAACTAAGTCATTACTAACCAAAATAAATAACATCATGTTCTGAAAT